>JAXQQM020079862.1:0-176618 GCA_034641835.2 Pinus albicaulis
ACAGAAGCCAAAGAGTCATGACTGTTCACTCAAAATTCCTTGTGAAATACAAACAGTCATGTGAGGAACTCTATAAATAATATCAACTGGATATGCATAAGAGAGGTTAGAGAGAGTAAATATAGAGAAGGCAGAGTATAGAAAGAGAGGCAGAGAATATTAAGAAAAGAAAAGCAGAAAGAGAAGCTACAGAACATAGCTAATATCTGAGATAAATCAGCAAACATTCAGTTTGATAAATTGAGGAAGTTGGAGCTTCCCTATCAAGTTGCAGCTTGATAGCTGTCAGTTGTAGCTGACTGAGGTTGGAGCCTCTTGTAGGTTGGTGCCTGCAGAAAAACAGTGGTGAGAGGGAGTTGGAGCTTGCCTTTGCATCACAACAATAATAAGATGTGGTTTTCTCCCTTTATGGGTTTCCACTTATATGTAATATCCCGGATGGGATATTTTAACTAAAAATGCAGAAAAATACTGAATACCACAATTTTCCCTAAAATAATCATTTACTCAACAGAAGATTTCCATGTAAAATAAAAGACAGGAAACACTGCAATCCAATACCATATGGAACAGAAGAAAAATATCAGCTTTTATTATAGATAATAAAAAGGGGTTTACATATAAATCTGACCCAGAAAGAGCTGAGATAGAAAACTGGCCACTAAGATAAGTTGCTGAACGGCGCTGGCCACAAACTGAACTGCTGCACTCTCCCTCCGGCAACAGCTGACACTCAACCCACTGAAAATGATGAAGCCCAAGTTGAAGATCTGAATGATCCTCACACCAAAATTTGAAGCTATGTGAAACTCCTAAGTGAAGTCTCCTCAAGAGAGTTGGGTTTTCGTCCAACACTCACAAATCACCCGAGGATTTCCGTCCTGGGGCTACGGCTGAAGTAGAGAACCACGTCCTCAAACCTCTCATACACAAGAAAATGATCTAGTCCCAAGATGTCTCCCAATGGCCTCCTCCCTTTCTTTTATAGATCCCTTGGAGCCTTCTAGAGCATTATTTTATTATTATTTTATTTATGGATCACTTTTCCCTTTTATTAAAATATTATAAAATATTCCTTTTTAATGCAGAAAAGGGTATATCGACTACCACGCCTCCTCTGGTCACTGAAATCTCTGTCTAACTATCCCATCGTGTAGGTCTCCTCGTCCCGGTTCCGATGAGCTATTACACTAAGGTGTTCCATCGTGTATTCCTCCCAGAATTCCACCTTGAGCATAATCAGCTAAGTTAAGCCCATAAATAACTCAAAATTCCGAAAGTTATCGGAATGCATCAGAATGAAAGCCAAACTGCTCGGATGGTGGAGTATATCAAGCAAATGCCTCCGAACACCATGAAAACTCCTCAAAACTCCTCCGAAAAGCTCCTGAGCCCACTGATAGCACCAATCTGTACATGTGACCTATCTGCTCCTAACTCTGGAAGTCCCTCCTAGCCCTGTCACGGGTGATACCAAAAATGGGAACATTACAGACCTCTCGCCTCAAGATTGCTTGCCCTCAAGCAATCGAAATATGTGGGCCACTCTGTTGGCCAGCCACATCTCAGACCCAATGCCTGGATCCCATACCAACCTCTGGGTGCTGCTATGCACCTGTGTCAAACCTCTCGGAACAGATCCCTCAATGCCGGGATCCCAAATTGATCTCTCTCTGTCCCAGTCAACAAACAATCCTCCCGGATCCCAATTCCACCATGGCCAATCATCGCCCAAGTCCCACGGCTCAGGCTGCGCACTGTCTCTGGCTATTGCTGATGCTCTCAGAGGTGAAGCCCACCAGCAAGCATCAATGCTCCCGGGCTCCTGCTGTGTTGTACCTATAACGACATATGCTGCCCCACCAACTGCATACCAACTCATCACCTCTCTCCAATCCAATTCCTGACTCAATCCCATGCTGATCCTGTTCTCCTAGAATCGGGAAGGAGTCCTGAAGTAACGACAACCGGTGCCCTCCTGCCAACTGGAATCTGTAACATCTACTGTGTCTAAGGGCCCCTGCCCCACTGTGCTCGCCACGAAAAATACCGTACCATCAAGAGGGTACCAACTCATGATCTCCCGCCAGTCCATCCTGGAAGAAGAATCCAATGTAGCAACAACCACACATGGAACACGCCCAGGGTGTTGCTGCCAGCCTGTAATCAACTCCCACTGCTCTGCCCTGTCTACCAATGGAAGCTGCTTGTAGAAGGAAGCCCCTCTCTCTATAGTGGGCCAAAGTGGGCAAGACATGCTGCAAGCCCCATCGATGTACTCCTGGAGAGTACTACTCATCGAAAGTGTTGCAGCCCGGCCGACTGTATGTACATCTGTCTGTACCTCATCAATGTGTTGGCCCAAAGATGGATGCTCCACCATCTCCAACAACTCATCCCTCTCATCGGGGACGTAAAACTCCCACTGTCCCCTAGCTCCCTACAGAACTATCCCATCTACCTCCAACGTCTCTAGAGGATATGGATCTGAAACTGGTGTCTGTGCATCTGACTGCTCCTCCTCAAAGGCTGACCCCAATGTTAGCTGCATATCCATCATAGGCTCAATGTGGGTGCCCATCTGGATCTCACCCAGGGAAATGTCATGCCTGATGTCCATAGTATCCTCCTCTACTGACTCAGGCTCCATCATATGTTGTTCTGGCTTAATCGTCACAAGTGAATCATCACCCAGAGTATCACCTATACAGTTCCCTGACTGCTCACCCTGCACACTAGAACACAGCTCTGGTCTACTGTCATCATCATCTCTGCATGGCTGCTCTCGCTCCCCAGAAGCATCCTCATATGATCCCATGGACTCATCTGAAGAAGAGTCCTCATCCTGGCATACAGAAGGAACGTCTACCTGCTCTACCTCTGCCACCTCATATGCATCTCTCACACATGAGTGATCAGGCCCCCAAGGTTCTTTGCAAATGAAGAAAATTCCCTTCCTCCTCAGCTCATTTTTGCTGCCTGACCCACCAGACTAAAGCTGCTCCTCCCTGGTCAACTGTCTCCGGAGAAACTCAATTTTCTGCCCAACTAGCCCTTGGGCTAGCTCATAAGCAGCAGGCGAGACCAACTGCTCTCTCCTCCAAATGCTCAACAACCGGGTCTGCAACTCTCTGCCAATGGTCTCATGGTCTCTCATACATGATGACAAGATGGATTGCATGTGTGCTATGACAGTATCAGGATGACGTCTCCTAATGCTAAAGAAGCATCAGAACATCTGCAAAATCAGGTCATCACACCCAAGGTCAATCATGATGACATAAGTCTTGATTGTGGCCATACTCCATAGAATCTCAAGCTTCTTCCCAAAGGTAGAACCTGTGCTGTTGTCCAAATCCTGAAAAGTCTCTACAATCAACCTGAAAATTATTTTCATAATATCATCATTGTAGGGGGGGAAGGGTGCTGTTATCCTCAAAATATCACTGAAGCAAGAGGCAGCTATAAGCTTGACTCTTTCACTTGGATGTTCCAAAAATCTAGCTTGTACCAATGCAAGCATAGATGGCTCCAAAGCCCAATTTAAACTCTAATCAAATTGCTCTACCTTTGAAAGGCAGGAATCTAATTTCTCTAACATGGGAAAGTCATTTTCTGATCTGCCACTCTTTAAGTCCATCTCAAGTGCATAAAGCCAATTTCCCACTTCTTCCTCTTTCTGCAAATTCCTCGGATGCCTTTGTTTGAGCAAATTATGTACCTTCTTGGAGAAGGCTCTGCTGTTCTGTTTTGTTCTCTGGTTTTCTGATGCATGGTGGTTTAAGGAACCAACCTCTATTTTCATTTTCATCAATCTGTTTAGGAATTCCTCCATGTTTCAGCCAATGATGTGGTCACTGTTTTTTCTGAGTTTTTTATAGTTGTGTAGGTGTGGTTTTTTGTCAAACAGTTCAAATACACACTGCTGTAGGTGACATGTGTTTGCTGGTGTCAAATACAGGTGTTTGCTGGTGTCAAATATAGGTGTATAGTGGAGAATTTATAAAAGAACCAGTCTTAGCCCAATGGCTGGTATTTCTTCTCATACCCATAAATGCACAGACCCAAATATTAAATGCAAACAGTAGCACCACTGGAAATTAATTACATAGGAAATAAAACCCAACAGCTTGAATTGTTTCTAAAATGCGTACAACTTCAGCAAATTTAGGTATTAAAATAACAAAGTTGTAGTGCCAAAGTTAACATTGAGAACCTGGAATTGATGCGCTGGATTAGCAAGGGCGTGATAATTTTTCCCACGTATAGTGAAGCGCCCAGCATCCTTCTCAATGCCCAGATTAATACGCTCAGCTGGTATATGCAAAATGACAATAATCTCGAGCTTCTTGAATTCTATATCAGTCCCCTATGTAGAGAAGAATACCAGTGCTGCCTGATACGCTTGTTCCAGCAAGATGACTCTCACAATATCAGTCATCCTCAGTTATGTATCAACCCCTTTTAGCCAGTTCCAGCTGTGCATATTTCAATGGATTAACCCAGCTACAGGAATAAATTTGTCCTTAATTCCAGTGTGTGCTCATATTGTCGAACAGACAAATGTTCAGCTTGTATCAATACTATGGAATTTGGGCCCTTTGCCAATATTGTTGATCTTGATTAATTAAGGAAAATTGAAACACTTAATTTCTGATATCAACAGCCTGGATGTCTCCCGCTCCTTCCAGTGCTTGCTGTTGTTGAGGAAACCGGCTCAGAGATGGTTAATATGCAGAGGGTGGTCACACTAGATCACGCAATGAATCACGTGCATAAGAGGAAAATCACAAGTGAAAGCCACCGCATATATCCGACCCTCCTTGCGGCTCACCTGATCAATACTAACTTGTCCGCAATGGAATTCTACGCGGAAAAATGTCCAAATATACTGCTTACCCCTGGCACCCTGCTTTGATGTAGAACTGGCGGCTCGAATCTTTCTCACAACCCCACGTTTTTAAATCGGTTTGATCTTGAATTCCTTGCAATACAAAATTTTGGCTCCCGATTCAGCGCGAAGTGGCAAGGGAATCCGAATAATAATTTTGGCGGTGTTCCCCAGGTAATGCGACCTCAACAACACGCAATGATCCCGACGACTTGGCTTCCCTTCAATTTCATTCACAGCATGTGCACAACGATGTCAAACAAATTGTAACTCGGCTGCAGGCTCAATGATAAGGAATGTGCTTGACCCATGCTCTATTTGCGCGTCTTCCGGGTCTCCTTATTAACACGAAAGGTCTTGTTACCTTGCGTGTGATCCCTTAGACAACGTCGACTCTTCTGTGTTGCGCCCAGCTAACACCACACACCATTCTAATATGCTTCGATAATTTGTATGGACGTTTGAAAAACATACTCGAGCCTTTTCAAATCTGATAACGTCGTCCCAATTGAAAGGGGCCCCGCTGCGTATGGAATTCTCCGCTTAGGTAAAACTACTTCATGAACTCGGCCTCTCCGGTGATAATTCACAGCGTCTATACATCTGGCCCTCAATAAAATTAGGACGGTTACCACTAACACCAAAATTGTAATCCCTTTCTAACATAATTGGCCTTTGCCCTTCACACACATTTCACACACATGAGAAAAGAAATGTGGCACTTCTTGCACAGTCTTTGACTGTAACCCCCAAAAAAATTATTTTTTTCAAGTGCTGGGTTTTGGCTCTTCTCGTGATAGCAATCCCATGAACTTGGATTTACTAGATAACCTGCAATTTAAACCCTCAATATTTTCGGAATTTGATCGGTATTCCCCCGGAAATAGATTTCTTCCGGCACCTCCGAAATAAACCCTAGAACTGAAACCCCGCAGGCTGAACCAAGACAATGCTTTGATACCACTGTAATATCCCGGATGGGATATTTTAACTAAAAATGTAGAAAAATACTGAATACCACAATTTGCCCTAAAATAATCATTTACTCAACAGAAGATTGCCATGTAAAATAAAAGACAGGAAACACTGCAATCCAATACCATATTGAACAGAAGAAAAATCTCAGCTTTTATTATAGATAATAAAAACGGGTTTACATATAGATCTGACCCAGAAAGAGCTGAGATAGAAAACTAGCCACCAAGATAAGCTGTTGAACGGCGCTGGCCACAAACTGAACTGCTGCACTCTCCCTCCGGCAACAGCTGACACTCAACCCACTGAAAATGATGAAGCCCAAGTTGAAGATCTGAATGATCCTCACACCAAACTCTGAAGCTTTGTGAAACTCCTAAGTGAAGTCTCCTCAAGAGAGTTGGGTTTTCGTCCAACACTCACAAATCACCCGAGGGTTTCCGTCCTGGGGCTACGGCTGAAGTAGAGAACCACGTCCTCAAACCTCTCATACACAAGCAAATGATCTACTCCCAATATGTCTCCCAATGGCCTCCTCCATTTCTTTTATAGATCCCTTGGAGCCTTCTAGAGCATTATTTTATTATTATTTTATTTATGGATCACTTTTCCCTTTTATTAAAATATTATAAAATATTCCTTTTTAATGCAGAAAATGGTATATCGGCTACCACGCCTCCTCCGGTCACTGAAATCTCTGTCTAACTGTCCCATCGTGTAGGTCTCCTCGTCCCGGTTCCGATGAGCTATTACACTAAGGTGTTCCATCGTGTATTCCTCCCGGAATGCCACCTTGAGCATAATCAGCTGAGTTAAGCCCATAAAAAACTCAAAATTTCGAAAGTATCGGAATGCATCGGAATGAAAGCCAAACTGCTCGAATGGTGGAGTATATCAAGCGAATGCCTCCGAACACCATGAAAACTCCTCAAAACTCCTCCGAAAAGCTCCTGAGCCCACTGATAGCACCAATCTATACATGTGACCTGTCTGCTCCTAACTCTGGAAGTCCCTCCTAGCCCTGTCACGGGTGATACCAAAAATGGGAACATTACATTATATCTGGTGTCTCTGTGCATGATGTTTATGTGTTGATCTGATTTATATCTTCTGCTTAATACCTGTTGCTCTCATATTAAGTCTAATGTTATATTATATTAATACTTACTGCTCACATTCTAAGATTACTCACATATTAAGTTGGACATGAAATGAAGGTGTAAATAAGTTTTAATGAAAAGTTTCAAAAGTCCATGAATGTGTTAAACTGATTCACCCCCCCCTCTCAGTTTAACTAATGGTTCAACAATTGGTATCAGAGCAGGTTCCTTTGTACCAGTTTAACAACTGAAAGGAGATTCTAGGTTCTCATAATGGCTAGTAAAGAAGGATGCTCAACCACTAAAGCCCCTTTCTTTACAGGTGTAAATTATGCCTTCTGGAAAATCAGGATGAGGACATACATAATGTCTCTAGGAATAGAAGTTTGGGGTGTTGTGGAATTAGGATATGCCCCAAAGTCAACTGACTTAGAGAAAGAATCCAAACAAGATTTTGTAGCTAACGCAAAAGCCATGAATGCTATCTTGAATGGATTGTGTGAAGCAGAGTTTATCAAAGTAATGCAAAAAGACACTGCCAAAGAGATGTGGGATACTCTGGAGAACATCCATGAAGGAGACAAGAAAGTAAAAACTGCCAAAATTCAAGTCTATAGAGCCCAGTTTTAGAATTTAAAAATGAATGATGATGAAGACATTGACAGTTTCTTCCTAAAAGTTGCAGAAATTGTTAACAATATGAAAGCTCTTAGAGAAACCATGCCAGAAAGTATAATTGTGCAAAATATTCTAAGATCTCTTCCATCCAGGTTTAATCCCAAGGTGTCTGCAATAGAAGAAACAACTGATTGGGAGACCTTGACCATGAACCAGCTACTTGGAAATTTAACAACATACGAGATGAGGCTCCCACAGAAGAAGCCAAGTACGAGAGAGGCAGCCTTTAAAACAGAAAAGAAGAAAGAAGAAGAGGAAGACATATGCTCTTGCTCGGATGAAGAAGAGGCAAAATTTTTCAAGAAATTGGATAGAGGCTCAGGTAAATACAAAGGTAAACTTCCTTTCAAGTACTTTAACTGTGGAAGATTTGGACACTATGCTGCTAAGTGTCCTCACAAGAAAGTAAGGAATCAGGCTTAAGAGTCAGAGAGAAATACATCAAAGAACTGGCACAAAGGAAAGAAGTTCAGCAGAAAATCCTTCTATGCTCAACAAGACAGCAGTACATCTGAAGATCCAGATGAACTCTCAAGTGAAGATGGAACCTTTGAATTTTTATTGATGGCTATAGAATAACTTGAAGGTCTCCTACTAGAAGATGAAGAAGAAGAAGGTGAAGTCAACCTTGAGGGGGAGCTAATAAGTTCTCCGGAAGAGATTGATAGACTCAAGCTGAAATGCAGAAAACAAAAGGACATTCTCCTCAAGTTTGTACGAGAAGAACATAATTCATAAGTCCTGATGCAGCTAAAGATAGAGCTTGAAGAAGCCAAGAAGATAGAGGACATGTTACTTAAGCAAATCAAAGAAAAAACTCAGGAACAAGAAAAGTTGGAAGAAGAAGTAGTATGTCTCAGGAAGAATTTATAAAATGCTCAAAGTAAATTGGTTATAAAATCTTCTCAAACAACAAGCTCTAGTAAGTTGAATGAAATTTTGGTTGCTCGAAGATCCCCTATGATAAAAACTGGAATAGGCTATGAAGGAGAATCAAGTAAAGGCAAAGAAAAGGTTGACAGAGAGATTATTTTGTAAAAGAAAAGAAGAATGATGAAGAAGATCAAACAATTCCTACAAAAGAAGAAACCTGTAATAAGGAAGACAGAGATCAGAAGAAACCACTAGTAGCAAAGAATGTAATAAATACTAAGACCCCTGAGTATGTAAAATTTGGAAGCCATCAAAGGAGATTCTTCCCTCCTATGAAGAATGCCATCTGTTATGCTTGCCACAAGCTGGGACACATTGCTGCATATTGTCATGCAAGGAGGAGTAATTCAAACCAGCAAAAGATGCAAACATTGAAGATACTGCCTCAAGCAAACAATTGGAAGAGACAACCTTACATTAGGTATGCAAATGGTTTCTATGGTTACTGTTTTTATTGTAAGGAATTTGGCCATAAAATCATTGAGTGTAGAAAGTATGGACAAAGATTGATGTTTAACACCTCAAGGAGGTTTATGAATCAAAGAAATTATGTTCATACTCATAATTCTACAAAAATTATGATCAAATGTTGTGTATGCAATCAAGTTGGACATATACCTTCCAAATGTCCTCTAAGAAGATGTAGTTCATCACCTCACAAAAGATACCAAACAAAAGGGTGCCTCCAGTGGATAAAGAAGGTGAATAAATGTGACTTGGCTCTAACTACTCAAGACCTGAAAAGCCAGTGGTATTTGGACAGTGGCTGCTCTAAACACATGACTGGGGACAGAAGCAAGTTTATAACTTTTGATGAAAAGAAAACTGGTAATGTTACTTTTGGCAATGATAAATCAGGAAAAATCAAGGGAAAGGGCTCATTCAGCTTAGATAATGGCAGAGGTAAGGCCCAAGATGTACTATTTGTAGATGGGCTGAAAGCAAATTTACTAAGTGTCAGTCAGATGTGTGACAAAGGCTATGAAGTTCTTTTTAGAGCACAAGATTGTGAATTCAGATCAAGCACCACAGGTAAGACTCTGCTCAAAGGAGTCCGAACAGAGAGTAATGTTTACATCGTAAAGGAGAAAGATGAAGCATGCCATCTTAGCAAACTTGAGGAGTCATGGTTATGGCATAGGAGATTGGGACATCTCAGCTTCGATCATATTATCAGACTGAGCAAAAAGAAAGCGGTCAGAGACATGCCAGAAATAAAAAGGCCTTCTAATAACATATGCAAATCATGTCAATTGGGTAAACATACCCGTACATCATTTAAGGCCAAAGATGAGTTATCAACAACTAGACCACTCCATCTTGTGCACATGGATCTGTTTGGACTTGCAAGAACTAAAACACCAAGTGGAGAATCCTACTTCATGCTAATAATCGATGATTTCTCCATAATGACATGGGTTGCATTTCTCAAGAATAAATCGGAAGCTCTGGAAAAATTCAAAATATTCAAAGAATTAGCTGAAAACCAGACAGGATGTAAGCTAAAATGCATCAGATCGAACAGAGGAGGTGAATTCGCAGATTATGACTTTGCATCTCTATGCAATGAATATGGCATAAAACAACAATTTACTATTGCAGGGACACCTCAGCAGAATGGAGTAGCAGAGAGACAAAACAGATCTGTTCAACAAATTGCCAGAGCCATGATGCAGGAGAATAATATTCCTCAAACCTTCTAGGCAGAAGCGGTACACACAGTGGTGCGTATCCTTAATAAAGCTCACTTAAGGCCAAGAAGTGACAAGACTCCCTATGAAATTTGGCATGGGAAACCAGCTTCAATCAAACATTTTAGAATCTTTGGAAGCAAGTGTTACATAAAGAATAATGATGAAAATCTTGGAAAATTTGATGCAAGAGCAGATGAAGGGATATTTCTAGGATATGCATCCAAAAGCAAAGGGTACAGGTGCTACAAAAATACTCTTCGAAAAATAGTAGAAAGCATTGATGTGAGATTTGATGAAGAACTTCCAAACAATACAAGAGATACAAACTGCTGCAGTCCATCAGACAACCATGAAGAATAAAACCAAGATGATGAGGAAACAAGAAAGACAACAGAAGATACAGAGCTGAGTTCTAAAGCTCCCTCAAGATATACTCAGAAAAACCATCCTGAAGATCAGATCATTGGAGACAAGAGAGTAGGGGTCCAAACAAGAAGGCAGCTAACATAACAAACTGAAGAGGTATACATAGCCATGTTTTCACAAATAGAGCCAAAGAAATTTGAAGAAGCCAGCAAGGACAAGTCTTGGGTAAATGTTATGAATGAAGAATTGGACCAAATTGAGAAAAACAATACCTGGGAATTAGTTCCTAGACCCACTGAGAAAAATGTCATAGGCTCAAAATGGGTATTCAAAAATAAAATGAATGAGCAAGGACAAGTAATCAAGAATAAAGCCAGACTGGTCTGCAAAGGATACTCACAAATCGAAGGACTTGATTACGATGAAACATTTGCCCCTGTAGCCAGAATGGAAGCTATCAGAATGTTCCTAGCATTTGCATGCTACCAAAACTTCAAGGTATATCAAATGGATGTAAAATCTGCATTTCTGAATGGAGACTTAAAAGAAGAAGTCTACATGGAACAACCAGAAGGCTTCTCATTAACAGACAAAGAAGACTATGTATGTAGACTGAAAAAGGCTCTTTATGGACTGAAACAGGCTCCTCGTGCTTGGTACTCAAGACTAGATAAATATTTGCAAAAACAAGGCTTTAAGAGAGGTGGAGTAGACAGCAATCTATACATAAAATTCCATGAAAATGAACTCCTGATTGTTGTAGTATATGTTGATGACATTATGTTTGTAAGCAACAGAGATGAACTTGCAAAAGGGTTTGCTGAGGAGATGAAATCAGAGTTTGAGATGTCCATGATTGGAGAACTCAGTTTCTACTTAGGACTTCAAATTCAGCAAAAGAACACAAGCACATTCATCTCACAGGAAAAATACTTAAAAGAAATGTTGAAAAAGTTAAAAATGGAGGACTGCAAACCTGTGTCAACTCCCATGATCATAGGATGCAAGCTATGTGTTGATGATGGGTCTGCTGATATAGATCAAAAACTCTACAGATCCATGATAGGAAGTCTGTTGTATCTGACTGCATCAAGACCAGACATCATGCTAGCAGTAGGACTAGTGGCTAGATATCAAGCAACACCTAAACACAACCATCTTCTGGCAGTAAAAAGAATATTCAGATATCTATAAGGAACAACACAATATGGACTTTGGTATCCTAAAAGCAAAAACTTCACTTTGACAGCATACACAGATGCAGATTGGGCTAGCTGTGTATATGACAGGAAAAGCACAAGTGGAGGTGCATTCTATCTAGGAGAAAGTCTGGTGGCATGGTTAAGCAAGAAACAAACATCTATCTCTCTGTCTACAGCAGAAGCATAATATATAGTAGCAGCAGCATGTTGTACACAAGTCATGTGGATGAAGCAAACCCTCCAATACATGAAGGTAAACATTGATGAACCTATCTCAATCAAATGTGATAATACAAGTGCTATAAGTATATCTAAAAATCCTGTGCTTCACTCAAAAACTAAGCATATCCCAATCAAGTATCATTTTCTCCGAGAACAAGTGGCTCAGAAGATAGTAAAGCTGGAGTATGTGCCAACAAAAGAACAAACAACAAATATATTTACCAAACCTCTTGCTAGAGAACCATTTGAATATTTGAGAGATATACTAGGGGTAGTATCTGTATATGCTACTCTCTGATATAAAGAGAAAGCAGAGTTTCAGGGGGAGAACAGAAACGAAAATATCATTCCAGGGGGAGATCAGCCAACAAGGAAACCATGAAATAGGTCCTCAGGATCAAAGGCTTATGGAAAGAATACATTCAGCATACAGGAGTCAATGAAAAGGCTAAAGGATCAGAATTTTAGATTTAATCCAAAGGTTGGAGCAGCAGGGTACAAATTCAGAAGATCTCAGAGAGAGGAAATGCAGAAAGCAAACGAGGAAATGTGCAACCCTTTTCCATTGATGTCAAAGGGGGAGGAAAAGCAGATAGCCAGAGGAAGCATTGGATTATTGGTGGATGTGTTGCCATCAATGCAAAAGGGGGAGACTGTTGGAATTGTTGTCATTGATGGCAAAGGAGATGACAAAGGAGGAGCACCTGAAACATCATTCAAGGGGAAGAAAGGCAGTAGAGACATCAGAGGAAACAGAGACAAAGAGAGATAGCAAAAGAAAGGCAAAGGAGATAGAAAAAAGAGAATTAAGGAGAAGCATCAGTCAAGGAGCAGAGGATAGCAAAGAAGCAGAAAACTATTCAAGGTGCAGAGTGGGTATCTTTAAGTGTTCAGCATTGCATGGGTATGGTTTGACTCTGTAATTCGAAGTAAATGGCTCCTATGTGAAATTATGATTAACTCTGTACATGGATTTACTGTGGAGTATAGTGTGTGAGGTTATATATATACTAAGGAAATTACAGTCATAACACAATGAACCAGCAAAGGAAACTGTGAAATCAGGTGATGGCACAGTAATAATTGTATGGGAAATGCTCTGAATGAATTTCTATGTAGAGGTCTTGTGGTCGATATTGGTGAAGTCAAGTTTAAAAATTCTGGGTTGAAGTATTAAATTGAATTGATATGTTACAAATTTGGGCTGGATTCATATAATCTATTTTATGAAGAAATTATGTATTTTATGGTGAATGTACATTACTTTGGAATTGAGTAGATGAAAATTTCAATGTGTGCGTAGCGTTCTTGGAGTATCACATTGCAGAGATCGTGAAATTAGATCGACGGCGTAGTCCGATTTCTATGAATGAGATTTAACTACAATAGAGATTCATTATAATGATAACAGTTGAGTAGTATCATTGAACTGTATTGGAACCACGATTTAGTGTTGTACGCGAAAGCTAAGCGAAACTCGGAAGACGGAACCCGGTAGTGGAACGCGGAGTTAGGCGGAACCCCGAGCCAAAAGGGCGGAACCATGACCAGATGAACAGTGAGGGCAGTTTATGGTTTTCATCGCACCACCTTTACATGGTGGGCGGTATTTGAGGAGTTGGGAGCGATTCCACAAGACGGACGACGCGTGTCCCAGAACAAGTTGGCAAAACCACTCTCACTGCGCGCCATCGTGCATTAACTCTCGACTGAGGACCCCGTACGATATCGATACAAGCCGTCGATCTGGAGGGAAGAGATTGTATGGTGATCATATTGGGAAGATGCACGAAGGTTAACTTAAGGTACAGGCGTGTGTATTTGATTGATTCCGTCGATGGTATGGTGGGGCCCATGCATACGAATGTGTTGATTATTGTTAAGATTTGCGGATTTATTAATATTTGGGGTCATAGTTATAAGGTTCGAACATTTAGTTATGAGGTGTGAAGGAAGCCCCCGAAATGAAATAATAATTGTCGGGTTTATTTAAATATCAAAGGTCTTGGGTCACATAAGGGCTGTCTATTATATCAGTTGGTACTAAGCCCGTCAACACATTCCTTAGTCTAAGTCTATGAATTCGATAATTGAACCTGAAGAAGAAGGCTCCCTTATTGAATTAATAGAACGAACCAAGATATTGAACTATTCGAATTATGGGTTGGTTGGGCAAAGAAATTTGAATGTATTTTACACAGAGGTTGAAATTTATTATAAAGGTCGAAGGTTGACCCGAATCCTTACAAGTGTATTGACAAAGATTCAGCATGTAAAGGTTGCCACTGCAGAAATTAAAAGTATTGAAATTTCCCAGCAGTGATATTAAAAGACAGTTATATGTACCACAGTTATATAACTGCAATGAAGAAGAGAGCCTACAAGAACGAAAGAGAGAGAAACATCAGCAGAAAAGACAAATCCAGTCAAGCCAAAATCCAGAAAAGAAGCTGAGTGAAATTGAAGTGTGTAACCGAAAATGTGAATGTAAATGTTGTAATTAAATTTTTTATTGTTTGTGATGCATTGGAAAGTATCCTAAGGAAAAGAAAAATCCAACTATAGCATGGAAATTTGTACATATCATTACAATTTTAAATTGAGATTGGATAAAGGAATGAGAAGACAAAAGCCAAAGAGTCATGACTGTTCACTCAAAATTCCTTGTGAAATACAAACAGTCATGAGAGGAACTCTATAAATAATATCAACTGGATATGCATAAGAGATGTTAGAGAGAGTAAATATAGAGAAGGCAGAGTATAGAAGAGAGAGGCAGAGAAGATTAAGAAAAGAAAAGCAGAAAGAGAAGCTACAGAACAGATCTGATATCTGAGATAAATCAGCAAACATTTAGTTTGATAAATTGAGGAAGTTGGAGCTTCCCTATCAAGTTGCAGCTTGATAACTGTCAGTTGTAGCTGACTGAGGTTGGAGCCTCCTGTAGGTTGGTGCCTGCAGAAAATTGAAGGGATTTGGTGCTTCCTTGCAAGTTGTAGCTTGCAGAATTGAGGTTGGATCCTCCTGTGGGTTGGTGCCTGCAGAAAAACAGTGGTGAGAGGGAGTTGGAGCTTGCCTTTGCATCACAACAATAATAAGATGTGGTTTTCTCCCTTTATGGGTTTCCACTTATATCTGGTGTCTCTGTGCATGATGTTTATGTGTTGATCTAATTTATATCTTCTGCTTAATACCTACTGCTCTCATATTAAGTCTAATGTTATATTATATTAATACTTACTGCTCACATTCTAAGATTACTCACATATTAAGTTGGACATGAAATGAAGGTGTAAATAAGTTTTAATGAAAAGTTTCAAAAGTCCATGAATGTTTAAAATAATTCACCCCCCCACCCTCTTAGTTTAACTAAGGGTTCAACAGTAGTGTTCATATTCTTTTCTAGGGTCACCCAATGGCGCAAAGACAACAGAGATTACTTACTCTAACTTGCAATTAAATCCTAGTCCCGCAATTTCCAAAATGTGAAAATTGAAATTTAAACTAAATAATTCCTACACTAGCTTATGCATGTGTGGTCATGAGCCACTTACTTGGACTAGTTAAACTAAGTGTTCATACAAAAATTTGCAAGAAACATAAATTTTTCAGAAATCAATGGTTAATTCGACCCCTACTTAAACTATGTGAACACTTTTTGCAAAAACCAACTTAAATGAAAAACTAACTAAATGCCTACAAAAAGCAGCAAAAAATCAGTTTTCAAAAGTTGCAGGGTATCAACACAGGTGTTGGCAGATACATTAGGGGATGCCCAACACACTTAAAAGTAGAAAAATGCAGTAGATAGGGAGAAAAATTCTCTCTACAAATTGCGCGCAAAACCTTCTGACAAGTGTGCATTTCTGTGTGCAGGTCACTCCTGAACGCGCGCACTACACGTCTGTGTGTAAAAACAACGCGCAAAATTCCTTCAAGTAAAAAAAATTAGGAGCTACCTTCTTCAGTCTGTCACTTCAGTGAGTCTAGGGACTGGAAGATGGGTTAGAGGATTGTCAGCTCCACTCCATCATAAACTAAGGGTCTCTTGCAAACAATGGCACAACCACATAAACTTGAAACATGTCAGTGGAGTCGCCAATCCTGTTGTGGTGGATTCGATACACAAGTGTACGAAATCACACACATATAGAGAATGTGGTATTTTCTCTAAACCATAAGTAACAGGCAGTATCTGGGGGGAGCTCAGAAGTATAAGACTTAAAATGAAGTAATACACTTAAGTATGCTCTATTAAAAAGTAAAACTAAAAACACAAAAAGAAGCTAAATAGAGAGTTCCAAACAATAACAAGGTAAACAATGGCTCGATGGCCTTCTTCTCATTGAATGCTTGGAATGAATACAAATCTTACCCACTTGCCGAAGGGCCTAGGCAGAGGCTCTAGGACCCAACGCAAGGATGTTTGTCCTTCAAGTTCTGCCTTCTGACGCAGTTCAACTCTCTCTCTTTGTTGCAATGGACTGAAATTGTTGGGTGGCCAACAATTGAGTCCTCTTCTTCAGCTCCTGCTCCTTGGTTCACACAAACAGCTGGTGTTTCTTGGGAAACTTTGGCCAGCATAACCTTGTGATCACACATTGTTCATCTCTTTGAGGGTTTATATAGTTGAGCTTTCAAACCTCCTTCCCTCCCTTGGTACATGGTGGATAGTGACCCAAGGGAGGTTCAATATTCCATTTTGGGCTGAAATATGCTTTTGTGTGCTCACACAAGGCCTAAGGAGGCACTGGTGCTGTCCTTAGGCGACTTTCACATAAGGAGAAACTGTCATTTGCTTGCTTGTGGTCCCGAAAAGGGAATTTTTCTACTTCCAGAATGCACGCTTATCGAAGCTCCAAGGTGCACAAGACGCACTATCGAACTAAAAGTGTGCATTCTAGCATTTATGACTAGTTCAATCTTGAATTTCTCCAAACCTTAGAGATTCTAATATTTTTGATTCCATAATGTATCTTTGTCCCGTGTGCCTTGGGCTCAACATTACTTGATGTCGTTTTTTGTCAGTATTACCCTTCCCAAAGTTGTTAACATAAACATCTAGTTTCTGTGTTTTGTGATCTTGGATGATTTTCTCACTTCTCCTATCCCAAGATCCTAGCCTGAACTACTTTGGGTGTGAGCTCAGAAAAAGTTATGTGATTAATTTTATTAGCGCTTGATTCTTATTGTACTTTCTTGTTAGTCTTGCGGAGGGGAGTGGACGTATGAAATGTCATGAGACTCTGACTCAAAACTATGCAGGAAAAATGCTCTTAATAGTCAATTCAATGAATAGTTTATTCTATAGGGATATATCTTTCAAACATCCGTGCAGAAAACATTCAAATAATGCAATTCAACCTAAAAAGATTCAGACATCTATTTCTCCTCTCTAATAGATTTTTTAACCAAAAATTTCAAAATGAATTTAGCATGTTCAAAAAAACTAAAAAAAATAATTCTTCTTCAAAAAGTAAATGCGACTAACACTAACTTTTTAAACAAGAAAACTAAAAATGCTTAGAAAACAACCAAGCATAGGGATACAAAAACAGAAGCTAATCTGGTAGCCAATAACTCCACAGCCAAAGGGAAACACGGCAAGGGTGTAAACAATAGATTTTGACTAGGTAAAGTTGGCTAGCAGAGGCTACAGAGCGTTAATGATAGGACTAACGCATTGTATCTCAGCATAAGCAGCATTATAACGCACTGAAACACTCTCCGGGGGAGCGTTACTCAAGGTAAAGTTGTAAAAATGGCTAGGCAGGGTCTATTCTGGACTCTGTGAGCTACTGAGATGGTTACAGAGCATATAAACTAATTAAAAGGGGATGTGAGCAGATGGAAAGAGTCAAAGACAGAAACAAACAATCCAGGAACTTGGGATTAAACTCCCTAGCGGAGTCTCCATTTCTACGAAGGGGCAAAATGCTTGGGTGGTAGTCGATAGATATCCCTCTCAGGGCTTCCCGATGCCCGAGGCAGACAATCAGATTACTTTTATAGTTATTAAGACATTGCACACATGTTTATACTAATGGATAATTGACAAAGCAAGATATTGAAGGATTATCTCTTTGTGGACAGCAGATCTTATGGAGAGTGCTAAGCGGCGTGATATAATTCCTTCCTCACCGGCTCCAAATCTAGATCCTGCAAAGCACCCGTGTAATATTCACAATGGTATCACTTACTAGCTATTAAACAAGTATGTAATCAATATTAAACTATTCAAATCTGAGCCATTTATATCATGCTTCATAGACAAATGAACAACAAATGTGACACTGAAACATCAAATGGACAAAAACAGAGCATAGTTCTATTTTTTTTTTCCCCTACGTTAAATTTCTATTAATATAGATAGTCTCTGAACATATGCCGAGCATTTCTGAAACCAAAACAAACATTCCCTTAAGAAAGAGAAAGAAAACAGGCTACTTCCCATCTGAAGAAGATGTCAGCAACCCAGGAGAACACCATAAAAGTCACAGCTTAAGCATCTATGCACCTCTTAAAGCTTCATCAAACAGAATGAGAGCAGAAAGAGTCAGTGCAGGCGAGATGCTCCAGCGCCCAAAAGGGCTGGCAGTAAATACTATCCCAACCCCATATATCCATAAAAATGACCAAAAAATGGGCCCAGAACCCCCTTACATAAGGGAAACAGTTCGGGACCCGAGATAGTAGCAACAAAACACATAGGTTTATAAAAGTCCACTGTACAATGCTGAAAATAAACTGAAATATTACTCAAAAAGAGGCTGTTCCTGAGGATGAACAGTCCCATTAACTACTTCCACTACTGCCCAGGTCCCCAAAGCGAGTTGAAGACCTTCTTTAGATAAGGTATCTGCTTGCTGGTTCCTTTCCCTGTAAATATGAACAACAGAAATCTGCGTGAAAAAGGACTTAAGGCGACGAATCTCCTGAAATAAAGGAAGAAGAAGAAAATTCCTGCAATGATGAGTTCCATTAAACCAGTTGACAACATTCCTAGAATCACCAAAAATCTGAATCTGATAAATCTGTTTAGAGATAAGCCAGCAAAGAAGCAAATGGAGAGCTTTAAGTTCTGCAAAGTTATTTGACCCTTGCCCAAGGCCGACAGAGGCTCGAAAGGAGTTTTCAGCTGAGAGATTAATAACCAGCCCTGCACCACAGATATCATTGACATCAGAAGCACCATCGAAATATGCCCAAGGGAGGGAAACATTGATGATTTACGGCTGTATGATACGAACAGGACCTTTGTCGGGAGGCGTTGGAATGCTGTCAAAAATAGCAACTCCCTCAGCTGCCAGATTAGCTAAGGGAAAGGTAGTCTCATTGAAAATGACCCTGTTTCGTGCTAACCAAGTACCCCAGGCTATTAAAAGAGGAAAGGCCCTGATTTTGTCATCCGACGCCTCCTGCCACCAGTGTTCCCAAGCTTGCAGAAGGTCATCCCCATGCCACCTCAAGGGAATGTTAGACAGGCGCAGAGATTCTGTCCAGAGACTAATATTAAAAGGACATAAGAGAAAAAGGTGGAGAGGCATTTCTTCTACAGATTTACAGAGCGAACACCAGCTCGGCCCCTGCTTGCCTCTTTTTTACAAAAAGTCCCAAGTAGGAACTTTTTTATGAAGAATGCACCAAAAGAAGAGTCTAGTTTTAGCTGGGCTTTTAAGTTTCCACAGGGGTTTGGACCACCAAGCTGGATTTCCCCATCCTTGTTGCAGCATAATCCACTTGTAACCGAATTTTGGAGTATAACTACCAGTTTGAGCATGCACCCATCGCAAGGTGTCAGCAGAATCTGAGATTCTGACAGAGGAAAGAGAGAGATCAGCAACATACCGGTTCCACTCTTCTAGCCATCTATTATCCAAATGCAGGTCCAAACCAGACAACCAACCTTGCTTGACAAAGGTAGTAGACCTAGGGTCAGCCACCTGACAAAGGTAGAAATATCCTTCAGAATTTAAATGCGCAACCAGTTCTCGTGACAGGGCGTAATTAGGCGGACAGCCTACCCAAGGATCACAACCCAGCCGAACCTGGCTTCCATCACCCACTTGCCAGGCCAAGCCCTTCTCAATAAGCTGGACAGAGGCCACAACTGCTTTCCAAACTGAAGAAGCATTTGCGGAAGATTTGACAGGGAGCCGAACCCAATCCAGAACAAAATCTTGGCTAATGTATTTGCGTTTCATGAGTGAGACCCAGAGAGAATCTGTTGAGAGCAGGCGCCAAGCTAATTTAGCCGCCAAAGATTTTGCAAAGGACCCCAGGTTTTTAATTCCCCAGCCGCCCCACTCCTTCGGCCTTGAGATTTTGTCCCAAGCCACCCAAGGACTCACCGAATCCTGATTGGACCCGGACCACAAGAAATTTCTGCAAAGTTTTTCAATTGAGGCCAAGATGCCTTTAGGTACCCAGGAAAGACTGGCCCAAAACACTGGAATGGCCAGCAGAACAGATTTAATCAGAACCAGACGCCCAGCCCTTGATAACCACCTGAAGCTCCAATGAGTAAGCCTTTTTTCGATTTTAGCAAGAAGCCATTTCCAATCCCGAATGCGGTAAGAGTCTGGTTTTAGCAGAAAGCCCAGGTATTTGAAATGATCATGAATTGGGCGGACTTCAAAATGCAAGAGCCTTTGAATTCTGATAAGCTCAACATCAGTCAAACCAGAAGGGGTGATAGTTGATTTTGCAGCATTTATTTGGAGCCCAGTTGCTTTTAAGAAGAGTTCCAGCAAAGAATTTAGGGCACGGCAGTCATCCGTAGACCCATTCAGAAAAATCAGTATATCATCAACAAAAAGAAGGTGCGTAATCCAGAAATTTTCCGCCACTTCAATGCCCTTTAAGCTGCCCAATCTTTTATCCCTGTGAATTAAGAGACTTAAGCCTTCTGCTGCCAACAGGAACAGCAAAGGCGAAAGCGGACATCCCTGTCTTAGACCTCGTTCCGGAGTGAAAAAAGGAGTTGCAGCGCCATTAATCAGGAGAGCAATATCTGTAGAGGAAACACAGCTCATAATCCAACGAACAAAGTCAAAACGAAACCCGAGATGAGTAAGAAGAAGCCTTAAATAAAGCCAACTGAATCTATCATAAGCTTTAGATAAGTCCAATTTAACAATGATTCCTTTCCTGCCACTCCTTTTTAAGCTGTGCAAGGATTCCTGAGCTACACCTACAGCTTCATGGATTTGGCGCCCACTTAAAAAACCAAACTGTTCAGGGGAGAGGTGGGCAGAGAGGAAAGGTTTAAGCCTTGCAGCAATGACTTTCGCAATAATCTTATAGACACAAGAACACAGGGAAATGGGGCGGAAATCTGCAAAAGACGAAGGGTGTTCCGACTTGGGGATCAGGGCGAGAAAAGTAGAATTGAAAGGACCATAGACTTGGCCTGTAACCCTAGATTCATCAACAACAGCTGCCAGGTCATCACCTAGAGTTTCAAAAAAATGCAGAAAAAACTCAACAGTCCAGCCGTCCGGCCCTGGGCTTTTGTCCTTCGCCATACTTTTGAGGATATCCTCCACTTCCTGTTTGGATATAGGAGCCATTGAAGCCTCATTATCATGCTCGTCCACGAACCTAGGAAAGAGCTGAGATACCCTGATCACTTCAGCAATGGAGACTTCCGGGGGGGCTTTGAAGAGACCTTTGAAGTAATCCAATCCCAAGGAAGATAGTTCCTCGAAAGAGGTGGCCTGTTCCCCATTTCCTTTCGGAAGTTCCCAAATGGTATTGGCCATCTTCCTGCCTTTAGCATAGTTATGGAAGAACTTAGTATTATCATCCCCTGCTTGAAGCCAAAGGGCCCTGCTTTTCAGTCTCCAAGTTTCTTCTCTTAGCTGTAGAATACTCCTTCTTTTTGCCTCCAATTCCTTAATTCTGCTTCTAGCTTCAAGGGACTCATATCCTCCTCCTTCAGGGTCTTCTAAGAGAGCTAGGTCAGAATTAATTTTTAGGAGTTCCTCCTCCTCTTTTTTCTTTAAGTTGGCCGCCCAAATCTTAGTAGCAGATTTCATTTTCTTCAGATTATTCCAGAAAAAAACACTCCTGGACGAGTCTGGCCCTCCGGGGTCCATCTCCCAGGTTGAAGCGAAAAGCCCTTGGAAGGATTCATCTTTGAGCCAACCCGGATTAAACCTGAATGGCAGCCCAGGCTTCCTTCCAGTGCCTTTAATGTCAAGGAGAATAGGAAAGTGATCAGAAATTCCTCCTTCTGCAATCCAGTGCCTATATTCCACAAGCATGTCCATCAGAGGCTCACTTAAGAGAAACCGATCCAGCCTTTTTCCCACCCAATCCTATCCAATTATTCGATTCCTCCAAGTAGGTTTAGACTTCAGGAGAGGTATGTCAACCAGATGGGCCAAAGCAATATTATTGAGGAAATAATCAGACAAGGGATCAGCTTTGGCCGTGGCCCCCCATGATTCAGCTTCCCCAATCGAGAAGTTGAGGTCTCCTCCCAAGAGTAGAAAGGGATTGCCAATCCAAGAAGAGCGAAAAAAGGCAGACCAGAACCTCTCTCGTTCCAAACAGGGTCCATAAACATTTAGAGAGAGCAGGGACCTGTTAAGCTCGCTAGAGAAAAGTTCCACAGCTAGCACATTCTGGGTCCCCCAAGAAGAAACATACTTTAATTTAACAGGATTGAAGCCCGAGACCACTCCTCCAGACCTTCCCACAGCATCTAGGGCAAAGAAAGACCATCTAGGAAGCATCTTGGTAAGAACAGAGATAATCTCCTCTCCTTTGCCCAGGGTTTCTTGAAGCAGAATAATCTCAGGGTTATTGGCACGCACTAACTCCTTTAGGGCTAGCCTTTTGGCCTGGCTAGCTAGGCCTCTGCAATTGAAGGAGAGGACGATCATGGCGGAACCCCAGAGGGTGGCCGCTCTGCTCTAAGCACCCTGGGAAGAGTTAATTGTTTGCCATCAGCTATATCCACCACCGCCTTGGATTGGGCTAAGGAGAGTTTAGACTTCCTACCCCTAGTCTTTCTGGAACCAGCATCAACAGAAATCGAAGCTAGACCTCCCACTTCAAAGCCCAGGGCTCTTCTGTCCGACCGGGGTCGAAGATTGTAAGGGAAAGGCCCAGA
Organism: Pinus albicaulis; assembly: GCA_034641835.2. Lineage (NCBI taxonomy): Eukaryota > Viridiplantae > Streptophyta > Pinopsida > Pinales > Pinaceae > Pinus > Pinus albicaulis. The sequence goes on from JAXQQM020079862.1 coordinate 23,184, forward strand.
ATCGGACGACCGAGGGCAAGGGTCACAAGGGAAAGGCTGAGAAGAGGGGGAGAGACTCGGGCCGGCAGAAACAGAGACGACCAGGCTATCTGAGGGGTGGGAAGAAAGATTGAGGGCCGAAAATTCATTCACAATCTGCCTGGAAGGACCAGGCTCCAAGCCGACATCAACAGGAAAAACAGGAAACGAGGACAAGGGAGGAAAAGAGGGGAACATACCCGCCAGATTCGCTAACCCAGAATCGGTAGCAGCAGGAGGAACCGAAAGGTCGCCCAGGTCCTCAGCCGGGAGCAAAGAGGGGCAATCATCAACCATTGCGTTCTGCATCTCAGCATCCGTGACGGGAACTGAATCTTTCTGAGCCGGAGGGTCGGGTGCTACATCCGAAGCTTCCCCATCCTGTGCTAAGATTGGAGCTTTCGGAGCCCTTTTCTGCCTCCTCTGCCTACGGTGACGCTGATGACCCAAGGGACAGTCCCGCTCCAGGTGGCCTGTCTTATGAAACCTATTGCACCTGAACGGAAGGTGCTCATAATCCAAAACTTGCACAAACTCCATATCCCTATATTGCAGCGTCATGGTCTCAGCAAGTCCTTCGCGAGGGTTTAAGCTCACAAGGATACGAGCCACACTCCTGTCATTGGACTGCAAGTAAGAATTATCAACTTCAAGAAAGGTGCCCAACGTGTTCCCAATCAAGATGAACACCGAATCGGTCCAGAACTGAAGAGGGAGGCCGGGCAACTTGACCCATACCGGAGAGTCGGCCATTTTCTCCTTCTGGGCGTCGAAGAGAGGAGTCCAACGTCTGAAGAGCACCGGCCTTTTGCCAAAAAACCAATTCCTTCCCAAGACTTGGTCCACTTGATCTTTCTTCTCGAAAGTAATGGTGAACCATCCACGCGCCAAGATTTTGATACCAACAGGCAATCCTGGAGAGTCATTCCACATATTCTGCACCCAATCGGCAATAAAGGCCTCCGAGAACTTCCTGCCCCTGACTCTCCCCACTAACATGGTCTCGACGAGTTCCATAGCCTTCTCTATACTGATATCAACCCCAAGCAGACACTTCGGACTTCCTTCCTTGGATTTGATGAACTTGGCCTTCTTTCTCTTAGTTCCCATAGCTTTCTTGACCTCCTGTTCCTCAGGTGCCGGCTTTGAAGTGGGAAACTCCGCACGGATAGTTTCGACTAGAAAGAGCTTCAGAGCTTCTACTGAACGCAGAGACCCTAAACCATTGTCAAAGAAAGGCGGAGCGCCAACCCCTTTAGCAGCACCACCCTCCGGCACAACCCCACAATTTTCAGAAGCAATAGAGAATGGGACGAAATCAACGGCCTTGCTCGAAGAAACCCTAGACAGAGCTTCACGAAAACGGCCCCCATCATTATCTGGAGCAACAGCCCCTCCTCCCGAAGGTAACGAAGGCAGCAGCCCTCCCACTACTCCGCCAGGGTTTGCTTGAGGGAGACTGTTCACCTCCTCAGTCGCCCTACCACCATTCAGCGCCCCAGGGAGAGGATTCCTCAGCGCAGGAAGAACCCCCAAAGGTTCGGCGCTTAACCCTGCAAAACCCTCACCAAACCGAAACCTTTCCTTTGAAAACCTTAGCTCCGGACCACCAGAAAAGCCACCAGAAACAAAATTACCCTGGAGCGCCTCTGGCTGCGTGGTCGCCGCAACTCTGAGACCTTCTGCAAAGAGCTCTTCCGACGTCAAAGGCTGACAGCTATCCGGAACTTGCTGAGAACCATAAAATGAAACACTCTTCTGCTCCAGCAAATTTAAAGCAGAGCCGCCAAGCCCATTCTGAAACCCCTTCCAATCGTTTTCAACCTCCAAATCCACCGAGGCGCGAGAAGGAAAATGGAAATCGAGGTTTTTTTCTGAGACTTCTAACCCCCATACAGTGAGCAGGTCCTCCGGCGACGGCTCGAGCTCAACTGAAAAGCTGTCAATGCCCATCGTGAACAAAAAGCTCCCTTCTTAAAACGACTTCCGAAACCTTCGATCTACGATTCCCTGCAGCAACCCTAGACTCCGGAAAAAACTGATAAGTGCCAAATGCGCGTTCAGGAAGAGGCCCCATACTGGAAAAGGACTGGTTCAAGTCGACACGTACCGACTAGCCTCATTGACTGCGGAAATCGCACGGAAGACCCTCTGCCATTCTATGTTATTGTTTTGAGAAGCAGGCTGAATAAATTTCCTCAAGGAGTATCAATATATAGTTTTATTAATATATAAGAAGGAGGATTACAACCGTTGGTTGTACCAATCCCTCCTCAGTCTTCTAATTCCTCTCTCTCTTTCCTCTATCTCCAAGTGTGATGATACTTGGGCTAAGAGTTCTCAATGAACCTTGCCAATCCTTAAGCCTCACACTCAGCAATGAAATTCTGCTCTACACATGATCAAACCTTCGACCTTTGACCAAGAGCCCAAACCTCCAATCTATAGGAAATGGGGAGGAAAAACCTTGCTAATCCTTTCAATAAGTTTGAATGGGGAAAATATTTATGTTTCATTGCCTTTCCTTTATTTTTCCCTAAATAGATGTCCAGTTGTGTTTGGAAACATCTAATAAAAGGTTTGTACCACAGGTTGCTGCTTTTGAACTAACTCATTCTGAGAAAAAGCAGGAAATGCTAGTCAGTTTCCGAGGGATTTTTCCCTTTTCTCATGAAAACACGAATAAATTTTCCCCTTAGGCAAGATAAAGCGTTAAGGCTAGGCACTAATGTTCCCTTTTCATGCCTGGTATGCATTATAACTTTGCCTAGCTGTCTCTAGGGTGTGTTACCTTGGAAAAATGGGTATTTGTTTGGGTAATTTTCTTCTTTCCATGTTTCCTTCTCCTCTGAGCTGATGAGGAGGTCATTTGTCCAATAACAACACCCTTGCCTGCACCTACTCCTACACTAGCATCATATTATGCTCCTACAACACTCCCCTATCGACAACTTGACCCATCTAACCCTACCACTATATTCAACCTTAAGTCACTAACAAACGTAGAAATGGGTTCAATTTTTGAAACAATGATTTTAACAAAAATAACTTTAATTATTTGAATAGCATGTGCACATAAATACATGCGGGAATTGTTGAAAATAGATCATTCTCCTCCCATGCATGACATTGTTGATGTTGCCTTTCGACATAGTGGTATAATGTTACAAACATTGTTGATGTTGCCTTTGGGTAGATCATTGTAATATTGTTGACATAAGAGAAGCAACCATATTCTTTGATTTGATTACTGAAGTCTAAGGAGGTGTACATGCTCTACTTCCCGCTTGAACCTATAACATATTATGAGGAAGCACATGTTAGTAACCATAGGCCCACTCAAGCTATTTGAGATTGCTTATATGAAAAAATGTGAAGATTCCATCGAATAGGAAAAAATAAGTATGAAGAAAATATACAATATCCCTTATTCAAGAGTTAAACCAGTGCACAAACCTGAAAAATTTGTTTCAACATGCAGGACTCACACAAATCCTCTACAGGTTTGTATAAATTATTAAATGAAATGCATCACTTTCACAATATAGTAATCCAAAACATGTTCTAATTTTATCATATTTCAAATAAATTTTTATTGTTATCCAATGTTCTACTTCAGGGTCTATGAGAAACCTAGATATGTAGTTGATTGCAAGACTTGGACCTGTCCCAATGATTGTAAGATAAATCAAACTTCCCACAAGTTGCTTAATTGACTCATTTTCTGATTTTGAGTCTACTTTAGCTTAACGTTTCAACTTCTCCATATATGTATGTATTTTTACAATCAACAATCTTGTATTTGCCTAGTAGACCTTTTGCATGCTTAGTATGTAAAGTAAAAACACATTGTTACTATGTCAAACTTCAACATCTAAGCCATGTTAGAGGAGGCCTAAATTTGTAATTTCAAAAGTCGAATGTGATTCAATTTTATCTTGGTAATTGGTTTGGCCTCACTACCTATTATGATGATGTCATCTACATATATCATTAATATATCTATGTACTATCCTCACTTTTAATGTAGAGACTTTAATCATAAAATATTATTCTCAATCTTTTATCCTACAAATGTTTGTCAATTTTATGTACCAAGCTCTTGGTTCTTATTTGGGACCATAAAGAGCATTAACCAAACTACATACCATATGTTCCTTTCCAGGAACCTGGAAACCTTTAGGTTGACATATATAAACCTTTTCCTTCAAAATATCATTAAGGAAGGTGTTAGAATATAATGCTTACATGTGTAATAAGTCACATTAATGACTTAGGCTAAAAAATAAGAATTTTGGTTATTATTAGATTTTAAATTTTTGGGAAAATATCACCTCCCAAGCTCTATATAATAGAGGTGAATCTTCTTGTAACTATCTAAATTGTTTTGATAATAAAATATTCTGTTTGGCATGTGCATGTACTCTATCTATATTTTCATTAGTAAGTGTCGTCCAATTCATTTTAAATATGGTATCAGAGTAGATGAGTACCATACCCTAGCTGCCATTTGAAGGTAGATGTCATCGAAGTAGAGAGATGCTTACGAGTTGCAATGTTCACATTTACAAGAGGCAATGTCCTTACAAGTATGAGCCGCTATCATTTCATAATGGAGAAGAGCCAACAAGGAACATGTGTCAAGGTTCTATGTGGTATTTAGGAATTTTATTAGAGGTGTTTCCATTTCATATTATGAAGGATTATGTTTCCACCATATGAAGGTTCCTTGGGAAATTTCTAATTTGACATTGGAGTGATCGATCTAGTGTGTATGTTGGCTCAAAGAAGATGGTGATAGGATAAGTGAGTGTTGGCAAAGTATCCTAAGTGGAATTTGCACTAGTCTAATTGGATGGAATGTTAATGTATAATAGTAAGATACCAAACATTGAATTTCCACCATATGAAATATTAATCAACCCCCTAAGGTACTATAATCATGATACATAAGAAGTATCTACATATACCAAAATGGGGATAGATAGCAAGGATAGTTTTCTTCTCGATCATTTCTTCCATGGTGTAACAAAATAAAAGTTCTCCCATAGAAGAGAAAAATTTGAAGTGACTATAACACTCTACACAAAAGACAGTGCTCCCAAAAATCTAATATTGTTAAAAATCCATTCTGTCCCAAATGCATATGCGCCCAGTTGGAATTTTCATCTCAGTCGAACTCTTCCATGTATTTTATTTGCATAAAACTATATAGAGATTGGCTTTCCATCTTCTATTACCATTTCCAAACTCTCTCCATTTCCATATACAAGTATTCATATGCTTCCTTTTTACCACCCAAAGCAACCAATAGATTAAATGGACATTTTCTTATTTTCCTAGTTGTCAAACCTATTTCTTGTATTGGAAATATAGTCCTCTCATATACATGGACATCATTGGTATATGGTTGAGATTCAAGTGCCACATTTGATCCATTTACAATTGTTACCAAGTCTAATACATGGACACTTTCTTCAAATTCTTGAATCAAGGGGAGAGAACTTTGGAGTTTATAACATTGTTTTGGAAGTAGTATCATTTGAGTGGTTGCAAAACTGTATATGAAAGAGAAGTACATAGAAGATGCTATAATGATGCCAATTTTAAACATCAAGAAAGGAAAATTTACCTACAAAGGGAGGTTTCCCTCTTTTCTCAATGAAAAGAGTATGAGGTTGGGAACGTATGTCAATTTAACAAAAAGCTAGATACTTTTACAAGAACATTGATGGTAACAAAAACTCCCTCAAAAGGATTTTAATGTTGAGAAGGAAAGGTTGTTCTATCTGACAAAAGGAGAATTGACTTTCAGTTCCACCATCTAGAATTCATCTAAGGATCACAACAAATAATCATCATAAATAGTATAAGATTCACAAATTTTTGATAAATTTTAAACAGATGGTTATCAAGAAGTTCTTGTATATCAAAAACATTGCATTGAACTACTATTATTCTCATCTAAATAATTAATATGAATATGTATAAGCACCTGATGGTTATGTCCATAATGAATCTACTATTATGTCTATAAATAAATTACAATAAGTATATCTCAAGATCCTTTAATCTAAATCATATGTCTAGATACTCTTTTCTATAGCGCTAAAAAGACACTATTTCAGATAATAGAGCTTGTACAATGACCATGGATCACCAAAGGTGGGTAATGGGATTTTAAGTAATGTGAAGTGTAATATATCAAGGGGTTTCACTAGGAATATATAGGCTATGTCTATGAAGTGATGGAAAGAAACATATACAAAAATTGTATATATCTATGTACTATAACACAACTATAAGCAATTGAGGAATTTGCGCACTCTTATAAATTATTATAATGTATCCCAATAGTTGTTGAAAAATATCATTTGAAGAACCCTCTGACTGCACTGGTATTCACCACTCAATGGTTCTTATTGACTTTTCATACCATGCTTGTGGTTCTTATTTTATGCCATATAAGGATTTAATGAGTTTTCACACTTTTTATTATTTTCCCTTCATAACTAAGCCTTTTGGTTGAGACATGATGACATTATATTTCAAGTCTCTATCTAAGAAAGTACCATTTGCATCCATTTGATGGGATTTCCATCTATTTTGTGTTTCCAAGGAAAAGAGAGCATACATGGTGGCTCATTTTGTTGTGGATGAAAATTTCTCCTTATAATCAATGCCTTCTTTCTATGAAAATAATTTTCAAGGAGCCTTGCTTTGCACTTTTTAACTGAGTCATCTAATTTGTACTTGTTTTTGTAGACCCACTAGTAGCCAGTTGGTTTGGTTTCAAATGGAGGGTCCATAAAATTCCATGTTTCATTCTTGATGAGATCTAACATCACCCAAAGCGTCATGTTGACCATGATAGGGATATCCTTCCCCATATTCATGTTCATACATGTTATATGTTAGTATTGTTATCTCATGGTTTTGAACTGTAACCTTTGCAACGAAATGGCATTGGAAAACCCTCTTTTTCACGAATGAGGGCCTCCATTTAATTTATTTTTCTCCTCTTCTATCCTCTAGGTTGTATGAGGAAGAATAACTACATAAAAAAATTAAAATGTCAATACACATGACCAATGATAAAGCACTATTAATACCAACATCTAAACAATTCATTACTAAAATACTTACACGTCATAGCGCAAGGAATAACTAGCTGTCGCGCTTGGGTTTTTTTTTGGTGGGTGAAAGAACATCGAGTTTTTGAGTTCATTTTTTCTCCTCTAATAAATTCGAGAACTTTATTTGAAGGATTTTTTATTTTATTTTGATCAATATTCATGTTCATTCCATATACTTCGCACCAAACTAAATATTTACTAGAAAATAGGTTCTTGTCTTTAAGGTCTTGCACCAGAAGGCTCATGATAGTTTTCCATTTGCTTTGATTTCAAATTTTTGTATCAATGCCTAAAAACAATGTGGGAACACATTAGTAAGAGATCCATACACATTATCAAAAGAACAATATCTTCATTTTACTATTTTTAAATGTTTTCAAAATTTCTATTGCTTAATTTTGAGTTGAGTGGTGTTTGAGAAGATTTCTTATTTATAGTGAAGTGTTTGAGAGTTTGCATGTATGTGTTTAAGCCTAAGAGCTCTAATCTAGTTTAGGAATAGGTGCCTTGCTTGAGGGTCATTTTATATTTTTACACACCTTATCCTTTGTTATTTTAGTCTCTAGGCATCATACTATTTTAGAGAAAATAAACCTTTATTCCCACACCTTGCATGTGAACCTCTTCTTTTAAACTCCTCATGATGAAATTCAACCTAGCCGTATATGCAAGGTTGCTTTTATTCATGAAGTTGAATTAGACCTACTTTCATCCACATGTGCTAATTATTACAATGAGAAAGGCAAATATTGAGAGGTGATGTTGTCAAAAGGGATTATTATTGGTAGATTTCGTGTTTCAACCATTCAAACATTGAATAGTCTTGGAGAGGGTGTGCTCAAGGAGGATAATTCTAGGCAACGTTTGTATTTCATCCATACAAACGACAATCAATAGATATACATGGTTACTAAAGGAAAACAACAAGTTATTACAAAGGGGGCACCATATTGAACTATTTATAGTAGGTTGGAACTTCATAATAAGAAAAAAATAGATATCACGGAGAAGCAGTGCCATAGTGTTGTGTTGAATTGTTACTCATAAATTTAATGCATTATCATGAGTATTATGTGCTAAAATAACACATATTTTAGAAGACATGCACCTCAATAAAGATACTTTCAACATATCTATCAATTAAAGGAAAAACATTAGCTACGAAGTGTTTTGAGCAAGTGTGTACTTTCAACAAACCTAGCTTTGAAAGAGAGAAAATTCACTAGAGAGGAATTGTGACATCCAAAATGCTCTATTACATAAGCCTTTAACCCACAATTCTACCCTCTTCTCTTTCCTCGACTACATTATCTCTCCTCCTATTCTGTTCTATAAAGGAGAGGTGCAAGTCCTCATTCTAGAGGGTGGATTTACTTACAAAGGTGCCAAGAGATTCTCATCACCTGGCCTCATCCATTTTAGACTTGAGAGCACTTCCACTACTGCAGGTAAGAGCTTTATAGGGTAGCCCATGGTACAATGTATTTATGATTTACTTTCTAACACTTCATCCACATATCAAATGGATTCTCATATGCTTATTTTATAGCTCTTTGAGTTCGTATGGCTGTTTTTTTATATGTTATCATGCTACAAGGATTGTGTTGTCATTACAGTGCACTTATTTAAATTTTACTTTCATATAGAGTGCATATTTTTTGCTACTTTTCCATCTAATCACTACAGGTATTTTAATTAAGAAACTCATCACATCCCTCTATAATATAATTTGTACTTTAATCTTTATCCTCTTTAGAGCACTCAAAGACAACATTGTATGTTGGATTATTTTAGACTTACACCTAAATTGTGCACAAACATCTTAAAGTATTCCTCATGAACATAAAAAATTAGCAATCCTTATTGATTAATAAGTTTACCTTAACTATTTATAAAGACAATAAATGATTCAACAACCATAACAATTATATCACTACTACACATAACAATTATATCACTGTAAAACATTTTTTTAAGGCCAAACTGATATTTTGTTTTAAAATCCTAAATTATTGTTTTAGTTTAAAAATTAAAACTATTTTAATTGTGGTAAGTTAGATATTAAGACAATTTTTTCAATTAAGTTGGAAATTAAGACAATTCGTTCAAGGAGAAGCGATAAAATTATGAAAATAAGAGGGGAAGTACACACAATGAGGGTTGGAGATAGGTATTTGTTACAAGCAAGTCGAAAGAGGAGTGGGATGTTGAGGTCGACTCTTCCAACAAAGTATTGTTACATTGTTTTCCCTCTTGAATCCCCAGGACAAGGCCAACCTCGCCTCCAGTGTTAGGGCCAATCTCGCCTCCTTTTTTAGGGGTTTTGATAGGGCTAGCCTCGCTTCCATTTGCAAGGGTTTTTAGAGGGCTAGCCTCACCTCCATTTTTAAGGGTTTTTAGGCTCTTCTTCATGCCTCTAGACTCTACCACTGCGTCTAAAAAATTGTGGAGCATAAGCTTCTAAGGAGGCAGTTCCAGGAACATGGTAATAATCCTGGAGGCGAAGGAAATCCAGGATATGAATGCGGATAGGTGTTGTGACCTCATGGATTCATCGCTTTCCATGCCCCAGTGAGCCCTGCTGGCCCGGTTCAGAGCCCTAGACTCTGGCGAGGTTTATGCAGAAATCACAGTGATGTGATGATGTTTTTTCCCTCTATTGATAAAAACCAAAGTAGCTGCAGTTTGTCGGTGTTAAGGGATATGGATAGGGTTGATATCGGGGCACTTGTCAAAATTTCATATATTTCAAAGCTTATCCCCTTTGATTTGGATGATTGATGAGACGGTTAGGAAATGCAGCGACTCTTAGGTTTTTGTACTGTTCGTAGGTTCTCAGAACATCAAGTGGACAATGGATTCAGAACTCTAGGTTAGTCTTCCAATATTGGTTGCAGTGGATGTATCGTGTAGGAATATAGCCCTAGATGTGGATTTCAAGTCACTGATTTTGGAGATCTTAAAGGTTCTGTGTGCATTGAATGATGGAGAGAAGTCAATACACTTGCAATGTTTGTGGTGAGTGAGGTTGAGATTGTAATTGGTGATCTTGTTAGGGCAGAAATTGCAATGCATGAAGGTAGTATTAGGTTCTGTTGGATCTTGCAAAGTCGTGCTGAGAGGGGTACAGCCAAAAGCAGCAAAGGTACATTGCACTTTGCATCACTTTCTCAATCTTACTTGTTCATAAGTGATCCCGTGAAACCAAAATTCCCAATTTACAGGTCAGTTGGTCTCTTTTTTTCTTGCATTCTGCACAGGCTTCTTAATTAATTTTCCATGGATGATTCTTTGAAATTAATCATCTATATTAGATGCACTTGTTAGTTGTGTGCAGGTGGATATTCGGTTTGCTTGATCACTTCTCCAATTACATGTTGAAAGGCTCAATCAGGCTATCCACAAGTGAATTTTATATGTTCTTCTGCGGGGCATAGAAAATTTATCAGTCAATGCAGATGTTGCTAAAGTGGTTTTTATGGAAGGAGGCATTAGAAATTTCATAGCCCTTGCTAGGTCCCCTAATAGATGGGTTGTTGAGGAGGCTGCAGGGGACTTTTGAACCTATCTCTAGGAGAAGAGCACAAGGTGTTGACTATATTCTCTTTGTTTATTTTTTAATCTAAAATCTAAAAATGAAAAAATTAAGCCTTATTTTCCTCTTTATTAAGCATCCTTTCTTCATTGTGCATGTTGGTAGTGCTACCTTCTCATTGTATGCATTGGAAATGCAATGTAAATTATAATTGTCTGTTGGAATCACGATTGTCGTTAGACCAAAACCCATAGGCGTTAGTCTCCGGTACAATCACCAGAGTTAGGATCCACGAGAGGCGGTTAGTCCATGTCACGAAACACACGGGGAGCATTGAACCCAATGTCCAAAAATATCCCCACTAATGCGATCCGGGTGAGTTTCGAACTCGAGACCTATCGCTCTGATACCACTTCTTGGAATCACGATTGATGTTAGACCAAAACCCATAGGCGTTAGTCTCTACTAAAATCGCCAGAGTTAGAATCCATGAGAGGTGGTTAGTCCATGTCGCGAAACACATGGGGAGCATTGAACTCAATGTCCAACATTGTCATCATTGATTGGAGAAACTAGGATGTTTGACTAAATACTGCTTCATTTTTCTCTCATCCAAAAAATAACAAGTTTTCTTCATCCTTTCCAAAAAATACATGAAGTTGATGTTTGTTTTCTTTAGCTCAAGGGCTATTACAAAGGCAGGTGGCATAAGGAAATTGGTGGATCTTGTATTGAAATAGCCTTTTGGAGGGAAAGGGGTTTTGGTAAGCTACAAACTTGGATTTCCATAACTTGACACATAAATGATGAAACTAACAATGCTTTGTATCTTTAAGAGTTATCTTTTATGATAATAGAGCCGTGGGAAATCATTCTAACGGATAGATAGGCCTTTTTTTGTCTTTTCTTCACATAAAAAATGTACAAATAAACCTCATAGCCTCGAATGATGTCTTGATGTAAGATGGATTTTCTCTACTTTTGTTTGAGAAACACGTATTACTTACTTTGTATAATATTCAATCTCTAAATAGATTTTGAAGAGAAATGCGAAGTAAGACAAACTATTTGAGTTCATTTTAGGGACACACTTTGAAGAATGTGCCTATCATTACTCCTTTTAGGATTTGAATCATCAAGGAAGATAGCCCCTTGTAAACTGGAGCAGGTCAAGATGGTTGAAACCTAGGTTTTCTTGTTTTTGTAACATGCCTGCTTTAAGGTGACTAAGCTACATGTGATGCATTTTTTGAATGGCGTGAGTCCAAAAGTTTGAACTTGCTTTTGTGCATTGATGATTGATACCATTGATCAATGGACATGTTTTTGATTTCCCCACTACTTGTGCTTTCTTAGAAGAATTGGTTTAGCTTATATCTTCTTCTCATTTGTTCACTTTAGGAACACTCCTCGCAGAATGTGCCTATCATTACTCCTTTCAAGATTTGAATCATCAAGAATTGGAGCCCCTGTAAACTAGAGCATGTCAAGATGGCTGAAAGCTAGGGTTTATTGTTTTTGTAGCATGCTTTCTTTAAGGTGAAAAATATACACGCGGTGCATTTTTTGAATGGTGTGAGTCCAAAAGTTTGAACTTGTTTTTGTGCAATGATGATTCTTTTCATTGATCCTTCAGATGTTTTTCAAAATTAGCCCTCTGTTTAGATCCATTCTTGTGACTTATAGTCTGATACCTCGACACTGCAAATTATTGAATCAAGGGGAGAGAACTTTGGAGTTTATAACATTTTTTTGGAAGTAGTATCATTTTAGTGGTTGAAAAACTGTATAGGGAAGTGAATTACATAGAAGATGCTACAGCGATGCCAATTTTAAAAATAAAGAAAGGAAAATTTACCTACAAAGGGAGTTTTCCCTCTTTTCTCAATGAAAAGTATGAGGTTGGGAACGTATGTAAATTTACCAAAAATCTAGATACTTTTACAAGAACACTGACGGTAACAAAAACTCCCTCAAAAGGATGTTAATGATGAGAAGGAAAGGTTGTTCTATCTGACAGAAGGAAAATTGACTTTCAGTTCCACCATTTGGAATTCATCTAAGGACACCCCACCCCTCTACCACTAAGTCCTCATAATCAAATGGCCCTTGGGTCACCTTCCCCCAATCCCCTCCACTTCTAGATTCCTCTATCACACACCTAGTTTCCTCATGAAATGGGGCACATAAGTTTTGAGCTTTGATACAATGCTATTACATTTACTGGTCTCCTTGTTTTCTTGTGCAGAGGCTGGAAGAGCCATATAAATTTTCTCAAGCGTCACTGAGATTTCTTCCATCTTCATACACCACATCATCATCCTTCCATATTACCAGGTTGTCATTTTGCACTTTTGTGACCCTTCACTTAGCCATCATTCCTTCCTTAAAAAATATATATTATGTGCTAGTTCATTCCCCAACCACCATAACACTATAATGGTAGTTGGAGATCTTAAAATTCAATGACCATGGCCTTGAAAGAGCCATAATGCCTCCCCAAATACTATTTATCTCAAGTATGGAAGCATTAGGTAGGTAAAACAAAACATATTATGTCAAGGAGGAGAAACCCAGCATTGGAGGAAGTTTGTGATAAGGGATATTTGTGTTCCTCAGCAAAGGAAAATCCTAACATTTTAATTGCACTCAGGACCTTTTCTCATCATTTAAGATGTAGGAAATTGGTGATAGGTGGTCCTAAAGAAGGTTAGGAAGAAGCAGACTTGATTTTTTCATAATGAGAGGAGTGGTAAGAAAAAGAGGAATTTTATCAAATAATGTGAAATGTATGAAGTTGTTCATCACCAACTGATAACACAACCTAAAGGTGAGCAATCTCGGTGGATTTTGAGAGAATAAGACTTACAACAAAAATCAAACTTCTCAGATACCTTTTCTTGGAATTTCTTACTCAAGGTACATAACAACAAAATTATCATTAAAAAAGCACTGAATATAAATTAAGCAATAGTGATTAGCCCCTTAGACTATGAGATCTCATGAATGTCATTAAAAATCATTCAATTCAATTCCATGGTTAAATTTATGTTAAATATTACTATACCCATATTTGAGTCCTAAACATTATAGCAATCACACTGTCTAGACAATATTTCCACCGATAATCTATATTGGTGGAGAGATCTAAATTAATATCCTCATTATGATTTTTAATTAAATTCCATAGTTAAGTTTATATTAAACTCTACTATACCCATATTTGAGTCCTAAACACTATAGCGATCACAATGTCTAGATGATCCTTCCACTAATCTGTTAGTGGAGAGCTCTAAATTAATATATATTATGGATATACTGTCGGTTGAGAGAATTAAATGGATAAGAAATTTTCTCTAAACATGGAATTACAAGGTGGAAAAAACATACAACTCAATCACATTCATGCCCAGACTTCACCTAGTGCGATTTAGTTAACAAGTCATTCTAAAGTGCATATCAAGCTGTGCTATGTTTCGCACGAATCATGTGGGTTGGGACTTATCATGCCTCGACGCTTATTCGGAAGCGTGAAGGCTACAGTGAGACCTAAAAATCCTGAAGTACAATATGCGAGAGCCTGCATGGCCATGTGGCCATCGACCGTCCTTTTTTCCCTTAAAAAATTAATAACGAGGGGGGGGGTGGTGGATGATGCGGGGGATGGGTGAATGAGAGGTAAATAGGATTGCGATTACAAATATAAGGCACCCCAAATCAATCGAGAGGGTCTCTCATTTTCCCTTTTTCCAAATAGATTTCACAAATTCTTGGTGAGGCAGGGAGGCAATACCATTGATTCTCACCCCTGGTCTGTTGGGTAGTGCAATGAAGCCTCCTTGGGGGGTTTTGGTTCAGGTTCATCTGCTATGGGGTATGAAAGATGCATCCAGTTCTTCCATAACTAATTTTAGGTACATATATGGGGGTGGGTGGATAGAGGGCCTGAGGATTCAAGATTACAAATGTGAGGCGCCCCAGATCGGTCCAGAGGGTCTCTCATTTTTCCTATTGCCAAATATATTTCACAATTTATTAGTTAGGAAATGAGGAAATACCATTGATTCTCACCCTTATTCTATTGGGTAGTGAAATGAACCCTCCTTGGGTGGTTTTGGTTCTTGATACCGTTTCTTGTTATAGGGTATAAGTATGCCTTGCTTCTTCAGTGGATTTTGGGTACATAAATGGAAGTAGGTTTTAAATGTTTTTCATGTCAAATGGATGTTGTGATTCAAGGAGGCCTAATTTAAGCACATTACAATGGTGTTCAAATTAGTTATGTATATTGGATATTGTTTTCTTCATGTATGAGATCTAGCAGTGTGTTAATGGTTGAATTATGATTGGTCTCAGATTACTATTATTTTTCTTTTCTTTCGTTATGGGGTGAAGGGGGCTTTGAGAGCAATCCACTACCAGGTTTTGCATTGCAAGATCAAGTGTGCAAGTCTGTTTTATCTATTAATGTGACAATATGTATGAACCATGGATTGATTTAATGAACAACATTGTATGACACGAAATAAGGATGCAAAATAAGGGGTTTCTAGTATTGGGCATATTGCCTACTGCGATGTATCCAAGGATTTATATCCATTCACCATGTTATTTACTCAAATTTTGGTTATGCTAATGTGTGTATGCGGTTTTTATTTGAGTTTACGGTTTAAATCCTAACGTTCTCACCTGAGTTTTCCATTTGGGAGGTCTAACAAAGTTTAGATCATCCTGTTATATCCATGTGTGTGTGGTGCCTACGAGCACTATTCAAATCACCCTTACCAAAATATCAAACAAAGTGGTTTGGAAGGAGCAGTTGAATGTTGAGTGGAAAAATCTGATGAGTTCGCCTTTTCCTACCCTGAAGAGATAGCCTGCCTCACCCATAAGGTTGAAATTTCACTGGACTGAAGGTATTCCATTAAAAAACATTGGGATAAGTTCAATCCTTTCTTTAAAAGACCACAAGAAAAGGAAACAAACGTATCAATCTGGATTACACTATTCCTCATATATATGTTCTAGCTATGTTGGGAAAATTTTTTCTATTCATTCAACCTGCTCATTTGTTATAAATACAAACCTTTTTATTGGAAGATTATGATACATAGACATGGTGATTGTAGACTCCATTTCATGTAATATAGTTTCACCACGAATCGGTTAATCGACTTTTTAAACTTTAGTATGATATTTTTTTCGATGTGTTGTGTTCTTGTAGCCCTTTTTAGTTAATTTTTTAGTTCAAGAATAATGTTACATGCATGTACCCTATAGGAAAATTTTACCAACTTTGTGGATCCTTAATTTTAAGGCATAACCAAAAATTAAAGGCCTGGGAAGTGTTTCGTTTGACAAGATCCTGGGTAGTCTTTACTTTTATAATTTTAAAAGATCTCTTGTTTTCTTTATAGATAATCCATATGTATCAGACCTGCTTCTAGTAGAAATTTCTCATTTTTGGACATATAACAGAAGTACAACAAAATAGTGCTAGAAAGGCCCACTAAGAACTTTTATTTTACATTCGAATGTGGTTAACTATCAATCTTAATTTTTCAATTTAAATTGTGAATGGTAATGTTGCTAATTATTTTTTGAAGTGTTGTGTTTTGCAACTTCTAGATATGGATACATATGGCGCACAATATGAAATTTTTTTGTGTATTAGTCAAAGGTTTCAAGTTTAGAAGAGTGGAGAATTTTCCCTAGAAATTTTTATCTCAAATGATGTTTGAATTCCAAGCATGGAGTTCAGTGCTTAAATTCATGAATAAGCAGCTAGTGGTTTTTGGAATTAGGGGTGTTGTTGAAATAGTTTTAGAAAAACTCATGACAACTTCTAGAGGTATTACTGAGGGTGGTTCAACATATGGAAATGTCCTTGGAATAGCATCTTCTCTCAAGCAGTGATCTCTGTTAGTACGGTCTTGACTTTATGGTCCTTTATCTTACAACTTCAACACATCATCACTGAAGCACCACTGAACATATCAAATTTGAAGGAATGTTTGAAATGATTGTTAATGTTCCTATCTAATTATCTTGTAGATTTCATATGGTGTGTGAAATTTTGATTGCAATAAAAACATATAACCGTTGCTTTTGGATCTAATATTGCATATACTTGTATCTCTTTTAAGAAACAATGGAAAAGGTTGTAAAAGATAATGTTGCAAAGGAAGTGGTACCTGATATTGATGTAGTGTTTCATCCTATTAGGTATTTCCCTTCAATTTTTCCAATATCGAATTTGAAATCCGTAGTAACATGACTTGGTTTATAAACCTGACTCGTTTTAAAAATTTTGAAGCTTGAGATCATCATAGAAATAGTTTTCTATATGATTTCCTGCCTCAGTTGGGCATCCAACATTTGGAGATTACTGGTGATGATGTTGACTTGATTGTCTTTCTAGTGAATTTGGGACAAAATTTGTTCCCCCAAAGAAAATTTTGAAGATGCTTTCTGAAATTTTTTTATCACGAAGATCAGAATGTGCAGGCATCTGCTAAAGGGTTGACAATAGAGCTATGTCGATGATTGGAAAAGCTCCAATCAAGTCAATCTTATTTTACAAAAAGCAATATATTGTTGTAAGTATCCCACACAGTTGATATACAAAGTTCTGTGTAATTCTAATTTGTGGCCTAAGATCCCTAATGTAATTTCACTTATTTATTTTACTTTTCTACCTAGAAAAAAGAATTGGATGTAGAGCTGGTTAATGTGGTTGGTGTTCCCAAACTACCCATAACATTATGTTTTTTTTTAATGGAAATGTGTTAGTATATTTTAGTGTGTTACTGAACCCTCAAAATTTGTGACTTATTATTTTTCATTTTGTATATCTTGTAAAATTTTATCAATAATGTTTTGGTACATACTTGTCACTATTCTTAAAAATAGAGAATATTCATTGAAATGTTACCGACTGCAAGTATCTAGTCATGACATACATGGCATTCATATGCTTGTTAATGAATTTAAGGGCATCACGCATCCTTGATGGAATTGTTCACCTTTGGATGTTATAATGCCGAAATTTATAAAATTGCACTTGTGGATTTGCTTAATTGGTCCACCAAATATCATAAATGATCTTTTAGGGCTCATAACCGTTTATTTTTAATGGTATGATGAACTCCACATGTTGGACGTGCAATTAAAATTAGAGACAAACTTTGTTGAAAAGAAAATTTTCTTAATAATTCATTAGTTAGCTAATTACCTTTATTATTTTTGTAAATGTGCAGATAATTCATAGATTGCTTGAATTAATTGGTGGCCTAAAAATGATCACTACGTTTTATTTTTCCTTAAAATGGTTTTTGTATTTTAGTGACTTTTTTGGTAAATAAATTGGGTATTTTGTTACTTGGAGAGTAGAATACACATGTTCAAAAATTGAGGGAAGTTTGGCTTTCCCTTCCCATTTACAAAAGTTTTCTTTAAGGCATTTATATCATCTTAAGCTACAAATCTTTCATCATAATCGACGGATTTTGTAGAATCATCCCCTAGGATTTGATTTAACATCAGTATAGAGAAATATTATTTTTGAGCTTCGAGTTTCCTTTATCCCACTTAAAATTGAATGACACAAATGCTAAAAATTTAAAGCAAACCAAGGATTGGTTCTGCATATTGGGAATGATGAGGATTCATGTTTCCTTCAGGTTAACCTAGTCACTAGCAGCCTCTTTTTCACTCTATTTTTTCCATTTACTCTTGAACCCCATATTTATTGGCATCATGTTGATGAGAATGCAAAAACCTATTAGTTGAATTTCTAGTATTACAATCTCTTATTTCAACATATCTACCTTTTCTTATAGCTCCTTTGTCTAGTCAAAGGATTTTTGACCTTCTTTAGTACATCCTTTGCAATTTGGTAATAACAACTGTAGGTCATTCATTATCGTCAAGTCCTTAACTTACAAACTTAATTGCGTAGCCACTTTATACATTGATCTCCTACCCATTGTATGCTCATGACATCTTGGGAAAAGATCCGCTCTTCACCAATCTATGGACTTAAGCTTGAGCACACTCGCACCTCTTGCAACCCTTCCTTTGCGTAAACATTTAATTTTTTTTTTTTTTTCCAGAGTGTTATCAAGTCTCATATTCTTCCTTTTGCATATGTGTTTGATCTTCTCCACTTTGACTATACCTCCTTTGACATTTACCATTCGTTGAATGCATTTTCATTTTAACTTTGTTTGCATTGGTAATCACTAACTCCATAGACTAATAATATTGACAATAAAAACCCTATATGATAGTAATTTTGAGGTTCAGTGAAGGAAATACTCAATGTGGTTATTGTTAACCTCACTAGGTCCCATTACCATTTTGGTCATCCTGTACAATCAATTTTTGAATCCATATTTGACATTCCTCTTACCTTTTATGTTGTCATTTCTTATCAATAACAAGTCTTTTATTGAATTATACATGTGCTTAAAAAAGTACAATTATGTGAAAATGATGTAATCGTCATGTTACTTATGTGGGTTGTGAGTTATATCATGATGTTATCTCCTTTTTTTCCATATAATTCATTTCTTGGGGAAACCCACTTGTTAGTATAATTATGAGGATGTTACCTAGTGTAAATTGGAGTCCTTAAGGCCCAATGTTAGGTCAACAGTCAATAATTGGCTCACAAAGGGAGAAAGAGTGTCACAGAGTGGGATTTGCACCTTGGTGGGGGAGGAGAACAACTTTTCTCTCAATTTGGAGGGAGAGTCAGAGACTGACATGTTGGGGTATTTAAAGGTAAGTTTTCTTATTTTGTTTTATTTGATTTTATATGTTTTAACATTCCTTATTGTGCTATATTAATCACGCAGTTTTTTGTCATGTGCCTTACCTTTAGGATTTTCAATGAAAATTTGAGAAAAGGGTATTATTTTAGTAAATTTCAAGATTGTTTTAATTTATATTTGTTCCTATAATGATTATTTCTATATTATTTTATTATTCTTCTTTCCAAAATGATAAGCTTATGTAACACTTTTGGCATTCATTTTATCATGGAAAAATATGAGCTTCATTATGTGCCATGTCAAGTTCTAGCTATAATAATTTTCATTTTTTGGTTTGGAAGCTGTGAGAAAAGATAGAATCCTTGTCATGGGCTCCCTTTACAGATAGCTTGTATTTAACTAATAGGAAGTTTGAAGTTTGAACAAAAAATGTTTCCAATTAATAGCCATTTTTTCTTGAGGCAATTATAAACAGTATGAGTTAAAACGAGTAGACATAACATGAGTGAGATTTTTGTTGTTTGAAATGGTAATTCAAGTTTAAATTATATAACTTACTCTGGTTATCAAAGTATTTGAAAAGGACTGAGACATGCAAGCATGCCAGATAAAAGAGTGGAGTCCCTAAAACATTCCCTGACAAGAATATTTCAATACTAGAATGAAGTAGTTGTCCATCCAAGCACCCTTGTAGGCCTGCAAGGCACAAAATCAATAGGAATTTTAAACACATTTTTTAGTAAATTTGTTTATGCTATCCCTTCCTAGTTGTCCTATAGGGTAGAACTCTCTCTATGGTTGTATTAGAAAATGGCTGATTTGAATCTTTTCTTGCTTATTTTTGTGAATCAACAATTGGGATAGACACTATTTCTACACCCTCGCCTCTGCTGGAGGTCTCTCTTTTTTAAATCATAATATAAGTTAACTATATTAATTTCTGGTGAATTAACACAAAATTAGGTAAGTTGGAATGAAGAGTACAATAATGTGGCAGTGTGAGCACAACTCATAGAAATGTCAAAAACAACATATATAAAGAAACATACATAACATCAAAACATATGTATAAAACTATGAAAGAGGTAGGGTGATACAAAGCACTAAGTGAGTTTGGACAACTCAAGAACCTCTCAAGAGGTATAGATAGCTCAAAGAATGAGGTTGATGCTTACAAAGTCTCCTTTTTCTAATGGTTGATTGCAAGGGCAGTGAACAAGGATTGGCTTATTGTTGGAGTCCTTCGAATTTTGAAGCCATCGGGGGTTCCAGTTGTATGATCTTGGGGGGAATGTACAAGTGAGGAATACTTTTAAAATTTGAGGTCAAAGAAAGGAAACTCTGAATGGATCTCTAGTTGGTCCTCCTGGGTTGGGAAGTATCCCGATGGGAAGGAGGTGGTCTACCCTGAGTCCATTAGGAGCTGATCTCTCTAACGCTCTGAGAATGTGTGTCCTGATGTATGAGGCAGTACATATGAACTGGTCTCAATAATATTGGTTAGCCTCCTTGTGGTTGGGGAGGGGGGGTTGGATGAGGAGAAACCCATACTTTCACCATTTTTTTTTTCTAGTGCAATATGGAGCTCTTTCTACCATTAGTTTCCAAATTTGAGAGATCAACAGGAAAGTATAAGGTGATTGGTTTTTTCATCCTACGACATTGAAGGAATTTAGAAAGGTGCTCTGAGCTAGTCTAAAATAACACCAGAAAATTAGGCAAGAGAACATCCAAATGATGTACGTTAAATGTCTCAAAGCAACAATCCATGTATAGAAAATTCTTCAAATAAAGCAAATGAAACCTCTCAAGAAATTTTTATATCTTCAGTACATAATAGTAGATAGAAAGCATGATAGAGGTGTTAATTATGGTGCCGATATTTAGATTAAAATATCACACAGGAAGAATCGCCAAGCCCTCCAAACAGAGCACTTATCCTAACTAAAGGTGTTAAGAGGGTGTCTCCATGTCGAACTATGTTACCCAAACTACATCCTCTCGAACGTGTTCAGTCCTTAACACAAATTTTTGAAGTAGTGAATTTCACTGTTAACATGATAGATGAATTGATTCATCATGTTTGGCTACTTTCAGTTGTTATGCTAAAAATTTGTTGAATTAAAAGGGAGGCGAATAAATTCATTCAAACTTGAAAATTAAATTCTACTGAATTGAATTAATCCTGTTTCCATAAAATACCATTTAAATTTGTCTTTAAATTCAATGAAATCAAAGGAAATTTGTCTTGATTTTTTTTTCTTTTAGATTGAATGAATGAATGTTCATGTTTTCCTTTCAAGAGCAAGTCAGACATGATTTCTTCTTGACTTTGTTTTTTGTTTGGGAAGATTGTTCAGCCTTGAGTGTATGCCTTCGAATGTGCTCTATATCTACATAAGCCTTCCCATGAATGGATTTCTAGTATGTATGCCTTTGAAGGTCGTCTGCTATGGTTGAAATGGGTTCTCTGAAATGTTTTCCAAAGTGGTTGTCGGATTGATTTTGTACATTCATTGGTAGATGAAATATCATTTATCCATAAACATAATGCCTTTGTTTGCCATCTCTTGTCTGAAATGGATTCGAATAAATTTAAACTTAGAAAAAAGGAAAATTATTGCAAAAGTGTGAAGTCAATGGTCACCTTGAATACCAAAGGCCAAAGGACACAAGAACAAGAAAAAAATCATTTTATGGTTTCCATTTTAACTCAACTCTATAATATAGGATGCTTGTTTGATATAATTATAACCCAAGAGATTGAAAAATTGAAGCTTGGGAAAAAAAAAATGGGGTCTGCCCATGGTGAACAAGGATTGTCTCCTAGTCAAAGACTCAAGGCCATTGCCTGCAAAATATTGACAGTGAGTAAGAATACATGAAATCTTTGATGGAGATAGTATATCCCCAAGCATGAATAGAAGCCATCAAATGTTGGTTTTTCCAATTTGGGTTTCTTGGGTTAATTATGTTGTTTATGTGCATTTAATTGCTGTGAGAACACGTACAATACCAATCACATGAATGCTTCCTTAATTTTTTCCATTATTTCCCTAAGGATTGGGATTGATTCCATCTTTAATCGAATGTGGGTTGGTGAGTTAATATTATTGCCCATAAAATGTTCAATATATTTCATTGCTTGTTGTAGGCTTGAGTTTTAGCATTTTTTTCTAAATCATATTGATTTTTTGAAGTGTTGTTGTATGGCTCCTTGAACATGTTGATGGTTGACTTACAACACTCTTTATAATTGGAATCGAGTAATGGTAATTACATCTATGGCCTCATTGATTGCCTAAGCCATTGGTATTGAGCCTTTCTGTAGCCATGCACTGCCCTTTGTGTTTTTACTAATTACATACAATGGAACTCATTTAAATAAACCAAATTCATATATTTATCTAATGACTTATGGATGTGTGATGAGTATCTTGAGGAGATGCTTTTTTCATGAGAACTGGTTGATTTGTAATGATTTAGCAAAATTGCATCTAGATGTATACTATAGAAGTGAGTTGTCTTTGAAAGGGGCTATACCTAGACATTAGGATTTGAGATTCCATCCAACCTTTTTGGAATAAATCCGTGTAGAAAGAGGGGGCCCAAGTCTATAGGAGGAACAAAGGATGTACAGAGAGCTTGCAAAAGGGAGACACAAATGAAGTCCAAAGCAAAAAATAAGATAAATGATTTCTCTTGTGAATGGTACTATTGTTGGTTGTGAAAGTAGAAAGATAAATCCAAAGGAAGAAGACAAGGAGATGATTTTCACAGCAACTGATATATTTATTGCCATGCTTGGCTTACCTACTGATAAAACTACGAAAATAAATTATGCAGAAGTGAAGTCCCAAATTGATACTGAATTAATAGACAAGCAACACCAGTATCATGTGGATCTTCACAAAACTGTTCAAAATAGTGACATGACATACTCTTTTGTTGACCTAACACCAAAGCATGAACATGATATCCAAACTATTAACAATGTTGGTAGCCTTGAACCAACTACACATGCTCGAATTTCTGATATGTACCCACAGATCCCTGGAAATTGCTGAGAACTTAACCTAGTACATCAAAGGATGACTTATTATGTTCTTTTTGTTGAGCTTCTGGAAACTTAGAGGTGATGTTATATTGAATTTTGTTGTCAGTGTGGAGAAATTTGAAATTGTGTGTTTTTCCAAGTTGCTAAGTAATAATGCATGCTCTAGACTGCAGGGCACATGATGCATTACAACAGTGGCAGTTCTATAACAAAGAAAAAATAAATGCCATAAAATATTATACATGTGTGTAAGCCCTGTGTTGAATGTTATGAAATTAGAAAATAAAGTTCCATGTGTTTTTGCAATTCTTTCTTTGTGAGTGTTCAGTTCATTTTTACTATTAAATTTTGATACGCGAAAGAAATTCCAACATACCCTTTAGAATGATTATTGTTTACATAATCTATGTTTTTTATGTTTAATTACTTCTTTCAAATTCAACATGCATTTATATTCTATTAAAATTATCCTTGTTGTTAAATTTTAATATAGAGAAGCCATTCTAGAATACCCTTTAGAATGATTATTGTTTACATGGTCTATGTTTCTTGTGTTTAATGCATTCTTTCAAATTTAGCATGGTTTTATATTCTATTAAAAATAGGATGAATTTAGGGCACCATATGTTTATTTCAAAGATGATTGTGTAATGAATCTAGAAGCAGAGGTAGAAAAAGGTACCAAAATCAAAAGCATTGTCTATGAAATCAAAGGGGTTGCTCTGGGTTGTTGTTTCACAAAGTGTCGCAGGAGCTTTCATGTCCCATGTGCCCTTTCTACTCCAGAATGTAGAAGGGATGTCGTAAGAGTTTAAAACCTTGTCTCTTAAGTCCTCTTAAAGAAAATTATTCAGGTATTACAGACGAAAATTGAGAGGGGGTTGTCAATTTTTTTTTACCATGTTTTATGTGGGATAATTTTCAATGCTCTGCCCTTCTCATGCATCACGCAAGTTTCCAAATAAAAGGAGATCATCTACAAGATCAAAGCGTAGCAGATACCTACCAAGAAGGGGACAACACTTTGTTGATAAAATAACACTGGCTAGGTTATATTGTAAACCTACTTTTAAGTT
This sequence comes from Pinus albicaulis, assembly GCA_034641835.2. Lineage (NCBI taxonomy): Eukaryota > Viridiplantae > Streptophyta > Pinopsida > Pinales > Pinaceae > Pinus > Pinus albicaulis. The sequence goes on from JAXQQM020079862.1 coordinate 47,783, forward strand.
ATGCATTTGATTTTTAAACCTCAATTGTATATTAGATTTCACTTACTGTCTTTTCACCCCTTCAACACTTTCAAAGGAGACAAAAGCCCTGGTATACATCAAGCTGAGGAAGGTTTCAAAGCAATTCAAACTTGGACATGGCCGCTGGGACAACCATGCAAATAGGTTCCTTGTGGTTTTGCATTGGATTTTTATCAAAATGTATTGCATGTGTTCGCCTTTAAAGTGTGTATTTTTAACTTCAAATCTAGCTACTAATTAAAATTATGTGATCTATGTGCTCAACAAGTCTCATTTTTAATGCAGGATGAACTTAATAGTTTTGCAAGGCTCACTGGTGCAACGGAATCAAAAACATGGAGTCCTGTTGTGACCCATGTGGTTGCATCTACCGATGCAAATGGTTCTTGTAGAAGAACATTGAATTTTTTAATGTCAATCTTGGAAGGGAAGTGGGTTCTTAAGATAGATTGTAAGTTTATCTAATAGTCCTGCAAGATGTCATTGAATGTCCTCATCTATACACTCGTTTTCCTAATATTTCTTGTAAATATGTGTCCTGACAATTCCTCAACATTACTTAACTTTCACCTTTAGCTAAAGGTCATACTCATTTCCTGAAAAGAATGATTTCAAGGATTGCTGCATGTATGGAAGTAGGGCATCTAGTAAATGAAGAGCCATTTGAAATAACTCATAATATCCATGGCCACCTTTGAGGGATCAAAGCGTGGTTGAGCATGAGTTGAGAAAAAGGTGTGGAAATATACCAAGGAAAGACATTGGGCATACTAGGTCTTTGAAGAGATACCCGAACTTCAAGCCTCTTCGACCAATCAATCCCCACATCCAGTGAGACATTAGAAACCCTTGTTTTTCAAATGTTATTATGTATATATTCGAAGGGTAAAAAAAACCAAAACACACTATTGGCATGTCTTTGCACCTCTTGGTGCAAATGCTAGTTGAAAGTCAATGCCTATATATGCAATTTCACGGACTACCCTAACTCATAATTCTTTAAAGGGTGCTAGCTCAGTGGAAGAGCACCTGCTTTATAAGCAGGAGGTAAGTGGTTTGATTCCACTGTATCCTAATATGAATTAATCAATGATATTGTAGTTTATTTTTAATTTTATACTCTTAATATTGGTTTATTTCAATAGTGAGATATTTTCTAGATTCATTATTTTATATTGTCTCTAAAGAGACAAATGTGTTGTGGGATTATCTTTGAATGCCAGTTTTTATTATCTAGAGAGAAAATAATTAGGGTCAAAAACATTGTCTCTTTAAAGACAATATGTCTTTGATCTCAACTAATACTGTCTCTAGAGACAAAGCGAAATATTCTTTGGAGAACAAAAATGTGTATTTATATATTGTCTTTATAGGACAATATTTTAAGACAAACTAAATTTCAGACACCCACTTAAAGACAATATTTAAGAAAATACACAAGTTTTCTTTTGTCTCAAGTTAAGACAATTTTCCCAGAAATTGTCTTAAATATTGTCTTAAAACCCCCCTTTGTGTTGTAGTGTGTATTTGCATACTATCATATGCTTGTACTTTAGTGTATAACTAAATTGTATCAACAAGTTGTTGGGGCCTATTTGGTGAGTTTTTTTCTTACATTATTTTTTGGATATAGAATAAGGATAGGAATCTTTGACTTGGTTCATATGACATAGTCTAACTAGCTTGCTTTTTTTCCCTGAAAATCATGCAAATTCCGGCATGGATTTTTGTAAATCCAAGCAATAGCTATCACACTTCAAGATTTTGGGTGCCTTTGAGGTTTTTGATGGTGTTGAATCCATTTCCACCATCAAAAACATGATTCAAACACTTCTACTAAAATTTTTCTTAAAAAAATTTCCTGGATTACGGCCAATTTTTGTCGTCCAGGCAATTCCCCCGCGTCCGTAGACAACTCCTCTTCATATTGCTTGTTCATATGAAGTGAATATCAAGAAAAGGCATATAATGAAATGAAGGGGTGGTGGCCTAAAGGTTAATTTATATGTATTTATTTATAATAAAATATGGATAGTTGTGTTAAGATGTGATTTTTTTATTTTTCTTTATATTTAAAAAATTTAATATTTTATTAATTTTAAATTTTAAAAAAAATTATGAATATAAAATATCATCAAAATAAAAAGGTAGTATCTTAAGAGAGTGTCTTTTCACAAATATTCATATTGGGAGAATTTTTCGGACATAAAATCTCCTGGAGTGTCTTTTCATAGTTATTCATATTGGGAGAATTTTTAGGATATAAAATCTTCTACATAGTTTCATTGGAAAAGTTCTCGCAAAAGATAGTATCTTATCATCTATAAATAAAAATAAAAAAACTAAAAGCTAAATTAATTTAATAATATATATATATATATATATATATATATATATATATATATATATCTTCATGGGATTACCTCTATGTAGGAGCCACATAAAGACAAAGAGATTCTATTTGATCTTGAATTCTGTTGTTTCCATTGAGAATCTCCAAATTATTATTATTATTAATCATCACAAGCCCCTCTTATATATATATATATATATATATATATATATATATATATATATATATATGAGGGGCTTGTGATGATTAATAATAATAATAATAATAATTTAGAGGTTCTCAATGGAAACAATGAGAATTCAAGATCAAATAGGAATCTCCTTTGTCTTTATGTGTCTCCTACATAGAGGTAATCCCATGAAGCTCCTTTAGTTTGCAGGTGAAAGTCGTTGATCTATTCTCTGCACTTGCGGCCAGAATTCAAGATTAGACAAGAATCTCATATATCTTTATGTGGCTCCTACATAGAGGTAGGTAGATTCATGAACTAAACTCACTCAAAAATTATGGCATAGAAAAGGAAAATTTAATCTTCATAGTTTCAACACTAAATGATGGAGCCAAAGCCAGGGATGTTCTCTCTTCATTTCAGCCTTAATCCTTTAAGGACATCCTAAAGCCAGGGCTCTAACAACTGACTCATAAAGACCTCTCAGGGCCAGTCTTTATTGTGGAGCATACATAAAATTTTCCAACTATTGAAGTGGATCATCCCCAATTTGTCATTTCTTGTATATGATATGACCATCATGCCATAATCGATCATTTTAATGGGTTTTTTCCATTTTCATCTGCTTTTCGGGAATGGGTGAAATAGACTCAGTCCCTGAATAAATAATTGTTTTTTTTAAAGGTTTCTTTGTGGTATTTTCCATAAATATAAAGGATCATGAAAGGGATTTTTATCAAGGAACTTGGTTTTAGGTCCATGTTAGGCTTTCCTTTTAGGCATGGTCTCTTGAATTTAACCCTTTATTCATAACAACTATGTCCACTCTTGTTTGGGTAATATTCCATGAATATTCCCTAATATTATGCCCATTCACTTGTTAAACGTGAATATCTTAGCTCGAGTGGGTAACACACACGACCATTTTATTAATATAGACACAGACAAGCTTGAGATGGGTAATATAACATTTTCCCACATGTGTGTTGAAATAGATCTTAGTAAAGGGCTACCTCACCAAATCCTTATCAATTGGCATGAAAAAATTTATTTGCAGCTAGTGGACTACGAAAACACAACTTTTCGTTGCAAGATTTATCAAAAACTAAATCATCTCCAAAATGAGTTCCCTTCTTCCCATGGGCTTTTCCCCCTTCGGAGGCTAAGTAAAAGAATCAAGGATGGCAAGACCCAAGAGATCCAAAAGGATCCAAAAATTCTTTAGTTCACAAGCAAGGAAACATGCAGGAACAAAATCTTCTACAACTAAACCAAGTCCTTCAGCCTTAGCTCATCCACAAACAACATTATATCATCCCCCAAACGTTGGGGTCCAACCCTTGCATGGATATTAAAGAGATATAACCATGATCATGGCTTCATCAATAACTGACACAAAAAATTTCATGAATCAGATCACTCTGATAACAATAAGGAAGTAGTCAATATTACAGACCCTTAGGAAATGGAATTCCTCAAGGAAATATTGCCATTTTCTCCCCTTTATTTCTTCCTGAAAGCTCCTCGGAATGGATCTATGTTCGTAAAAAAGAAAAGGGAGAAAGGAAATTTGAAAAACCCCTTGATCATTCCTGGCCTCAAAGACCAGGACAGTAGTAAATGTATTAGCATTGTCAATCTTAGGTTATATTGTCTTTTTCTTTTGCTTTTGGATTTGGCTGGATTCCCCCAAGGACTAACCATTCCAAATTTCTCATTTTTCATGTAATATTAGGGTATCATTAGTGAAATTTTGAGGTCTAAAATGGACCTCCTGAGAAATATTATAAAATAATTGGAAATAATAAAATAATATTAGATTACATCATCAAATTGTAGAGGGAAAAAAGAAAAAAATACTTTTTTTAACTTGTATTTTCAACTTATCTCCCTATGGTTTTACTCAAATTTTTAGCAGGAGCACTCATCAGATACAAAATTTAATTCATCCTCTAAATATTACCCATGTTGCATACTTCCGATGGAGCATGCTACACGAAAAAAAATAAATACATGAAAAAATGTGATTGGAATAATGTTTTTCATGTATTTCCCATTTTTCATGTAGTAGGATCCATCAAAAGTATGCAACATGGATACTTCTTGGATGAGGAATTAAATTTTTCATTCAACGAGTGCTCCTGCTCAGAATTTGAGTAAAGCCACAGGGAGATAAGTTGAAAATATGAGTTGAAAAATTAGTTTTTTTATTTTTTTTACTTTTTCTATATTTTTACCTTTTTACTCCAAAAAAGGTGAATCATCCCCAATGGTTGGCATCATCATCTTGAATCCTATTGGTTCTTATAAAAGTTGATTTTGGTTGTACAATTTTGTTTTGAGGCCCATTTTAGACCTCAAAATTTCTCTAATGCGTGGCTTTTGATTTTTTATTTGATTGGAGTTCCCCTCGAGCCGACCAATACAACGTTCTTAGTTTTCACATAATTTGTTGATCAGAAGGTACTATAAATTATAATTCACAAAAATAAAAAAAATATGTATCTCATAAAATCTTCACTAACACATTATACAATGTCATTTTAGAAATTTTAATAGAGTAATGAAATACATTATTGAATGCATTCCTAAAATTTGTGAAATCATCAATCATAGGCTGGAGCCAAACCACTTAGCCAAAAATGTGTTTAGACGTTCTTTCAGAGAGTCTCCATCCTTCATACTCATGTAATATATTATTTTTCAGAGGAACAATTTGTTCACCGAGGGCTTAGGCCGATACAAAGCTCTTATCTTGTTCCACAAATCCTTTCTTATAGCTTCCATTATAACACTCGGTAATACTAAATATGAGAAACACAATTTTATTGTGCTCTTTCCTTTCGATCCAACTTGGTCTAATCCTTTGTTGACATCCCTGTCAGTGTAGAAACCATAACCACAATGGTCCATTGATCTTTTTCCACCTAAAATCTTCCTTTTTTGAGATTCTATAAGTCAAAAATCCACCCATTGATTTTCTAGGTCTCTATCTTTGAATTGCTCATCATTTCCTTTCACCAAAAGAATTTCTTCCATGATCTCCCACTATAGCAAGGTATACCATAGGCTCAAGCCAAAAATAATAGCCACAAAGGTGTCCCTTGAAGCCAAAATTGCTATAATACCAAATGTAGGTTTTAACCATATAGATTTAATTGTTGCAAACAAATTGTTAATCAAATAGAAAAGATGTAATGGCAAACACACACATTAACATAAATGTTTTAACTTGGAAACCCTAAAAGTGAAAACCAACAATATTTTCAATATATTCTTCTGTAAAATATCAATATAAAATATATATCTTGTGGCATCAATAAACCACCAATCCAGTCACCATGGATTAAAATACAATCATTGTTTCTTAATCGAAAATGTAAAACTACTGGAAAAACCACCATGTGGCACAAAATCGTTGAAGGAAAAATCCATGTGCCAATACTATCAAAAAAGTATGCAAAGAACCACCCAAAATTATTTTTTGGGGTGCTTCCCCTAAACCCTCGCGGAGAGGGGCTTTGGCCCTCCTATGACCTTCCTAAATAGGGGGAACTTCCACCCACCCCCCGTTTTTCTAGATGCTATGTACCTTCATGAAAAGAGTCATGCAAATAATATAACACATACCCAACATTGATAAGGGATGTTATAGACCTTACTTCCTACTATTGGGCTTCTCAGTTCCCCTTATACATATTATAATGTATTGTGTTATTTATTCTTGCATTATGGACCAATAAACATACCTTTGTAAGTTGGAAATTCTCTTCCCAACACCAAAATGCCTTGCAACCTTGGGGGTGTTTGTATCTCTGATAAGATACAATCACTCACCTTTAGGAACACAAAGTTTGTCCAAATTATAGAGTAATCCATTATGTATATGATAGTTAACTTTTCTATCACCATATTGTACATGAATTTATCCCTAGAGTTGCTAAAATATCTGCTTGAAGTCCTCATCTACTACATATTCCTCTTTGTATGCATCATGGGTGAAAGCCTTTGTGTGCATATGATTTCCCAAAGTTGTAATTTGTGATGTGAAGGGCCTTAAAATCATGCCTTCCAAACTATTAGTGCTATCCTTCTTCAGCTTGATGGCTATGAAACAACTATATGAATCACATCCACTTGTATTATTTTGTTTGTTATAGATTACTATAGTCATACAAATATTGTTGTTGCTAGTGATCTATGTGGATGATAGTCTCCTTACACGTTAGATAGTGTTTCCTCTATTTGTAAACATGTATCAAATCATAGATCTCCTTTTCATAGGTATGTTTTTTGTAGAATTTCCCCATGAAATACTTCACAATGATAACATGCATTCGTTCCTCTTTTCATTAAGACCACTATCATGACATATCCATTTGCATCCCTCTCCACTTCAAAGGGATTCTACAATTTTGATAATGCAAGAATTGGTGCTTGACTAATTTTTATTTTAGCTCATGATAGGTATTCTACTAATTCTTCCCCCAATGGAAACTCTTGTCACTCACTATTATGGTATGGAGTGGTGAAACTACTATTGAAAATTAAGTTATGAATTTTTTTGGGTATTGTGTTGCCCCAAAAAACTCCTAACTTTAGAGACATCTCTATGAACCAACCACCTCATGATGGACTCCATCATCATGTGACCTATCTTAACCTATTATCCACCAATCACGTTCCCCAAATACATCAAATATTATTGAGAAATCTAACATTTCTTGAGGTTTTTCAGCAAGTTGTGCTTCTCAAATTTTCTAGCACCTACATCAATTGTGAAATTTGCTCCTCCCAAGTAGCACTATAAACCGATATATCATGAAAATAAACTATAACAAATGAATATAGATATGGGTGTAATACATCTCATCAGTCTCATAAACTTAGCTAATATATTGCATAAACCAAATGGCATGACCAACCATTCATACAAAACTTGTTTAGTTTTGAAAGTAATATCCAAGGTGTCATCTTCTTTGAATTGAACCTAATGATATCCTAATTTTAAATCCATCTTGGTTAAGTATTTTTTGCGCTAAAAATTATTTAAAAAATCATCAATCCTAAGTGGAGAGCATTGGTTCTTGAGCATAATTTTGTTTAAGGATCTACAATAAATGCACATTTTCTTAGTCCTATCCCTCTTTGGTACAATTATGGTGGGTGACCTATAAGGTGAGGTACTATGTTAAATCACACCTTGTGCCAACAATTGTTGCACTTTCTTCTTTAATTCATTTGATTCTAGAATAGATTGTTTATACAACTTAATATTTGACTTATATTGTGTTTTCCACTTCCCTCTTGGATGGTATCCATTTAGGCTCTTGGAACACTCTCTTGTATTCCTGTAGAAACCCTTCGATTTGATGTTTCTATTCTTTAGTACACCCCTCTAGGAATGCCTTTACTCTTATTGAATCATCATACTATTTTTTTCTTAACAAAAGTAAAACATATTTCATATAGGAACCAGTCAACTTCTTGGTTTATTTAACACTTATTGGTGAAATCTTGGACTTTCCTGCATGCATGTTTATGATGAAGGATTTCCCACCTTTATGGAGAAGCACTCGTTGGCTCTTTGCATGAAGATTGAATTCCTCTATACATTTATGGACTCCCAAACACAACTCCACATACATCAAATGGTACTATGTATAATTCCACTTTATCAATACAATTAACACTTAAAGAAAATTCTAAATTGCACTATTTTTTTACCTTGATCTTTGCATACTTGTTGACCCATCCCAATGAATATGGGATAGGATGATCACAAAACTGCAATCCAAGTTTGTTGACTATATCCACTATAATGAGATTAACCTATGAACTTAATTCAAATAGAGAATTTATATTAGTATTCTTGGCATGGATATTAATGTGGAAGAATTTAGTTAACTCCTCTACTTGGTGATAAAGACTAATTAGATTCACCTCCTTTTGCATTGATGAGTAGAAAAAATTCGCATCCATTTCAGATCTATTTTAAACCTAATTACCTGAATTTTTGGCTAGAATATTCGTTTTTTTTGCATCATTATTTCAATTTAGCTTTATATCTAGTTTCCAACACTTCTCCTTAGTGTGACTATTAATGTTGCAAAGGTTAAAATGGTTGCTAGGATCCTTGTATTGATGTATAGTGGTTATTATCTTCTTATCCTTGCCCCTTTCCACTTCTCCTTCCCTCCTTCAAAGGTTCTTCGTGGTGTTTTTTCTTTGAACCACTTGGATACCCAGATACCCTTTCTTTTGGCCTATGCTTTCTAGATACTATGCTTGTACACATGCCTCATTCAATATTATGGCTATGTAGATGCCTCAGATACTTGAGTACATCTAGTTTCTTGGCAGAGATATCTAGCATGATGGTCATATTTTTGAACTTAGTGGTGTACACATGTACACTTTTCCCCTACCTCCACTTGAAGTAGTGCTACTCGATCGATCGGCCCCTTACACACTTGATAGGGTACAATTGAGACTTAATGAGGGTTTTAAATTCCTCCCACATAGTTATTGGTTGATCACTCTCCAACCTATGTGTCTCTGCATGAATTTCCATCCAAGTTATAGCATGGACCTCTACCTCTAGTTTAAAAAATGATATCTTATGTTATTCATCTATATGGTGAACGCTAAAATAAACTTCTAACTGTTGTTATCACCCAAAAAATGTTCACCTAGCCATTTATTACTAGGTTGATCAAAATACATCATGTAGGATGAGTTTTTACACATTAAAACCCACTTTCACCCGAGGAAATAATTTAGTGAACCATTTTTCTAAATTATTTCTCATTAAAATCCAAAAAACCACGTAAGAATGATTAAATAAATCATTATTTATTTATTATTATCTTGAAATAATTATTAAATCATTATTTAATGAATATTTCTAATCATTTTTTACTTAACGACTCAAGGAGAATTAAATAAATTGTTATCTATTTATTATTCATTAATTCATCTCATGAAATAATTATTAGATCATTATTTAATAATTGTTTTTAATTCAAGTTTGACTTAATCACCATATAGTAATTAATAAATCATTTTTTATTTGTTAATTACTTTAACCATTTTCCAAATAAATATATTTGACCATTTCAAATATATTTTGACTCTCATAAAATATAATAAAATATCTATAACAACTAGATTTTGATTTAGTCTATAATAATTTTATTGTTTTCTACATCTCAATCCATCTCAGTATTTTGTCATAAATAGGAGGGTTTTCTTTTCATTCTTCACCATGACCGTTCTCATCATCCCCATTATCATCCTCTAACATTTGAGCTCTCATCTTGAGTTCAAACCTACATAACCATATTTTCCCATTGAAAAAACTATTGAGAGAAAGAATTGAAGCATAAGGCCTTCAAAGGACTGATCCCATGGAGGGGGATTTGCAGACCCAAGTCTACAATCTATCCTCATCATCTGTGAAAATTTCATTTGCTTGATAAAATTAAATTTATTTAATATTTAAATTGGGTTGTTACACTCTTATTTTGATATTATATGTACATTTTGATTTTCATATTATTTTGCTGTAGGGTTCTAACATTTATTTTGAAGTTTTGAAGAATACACTAACTTATTTTTGCTGCTATCGTTGCTTATCACTAGCGTCTTAAGTGAAGAATTTTTGGTACATTTTCTAACAATTTTCACACTAATAGTTGCAACCAATTATTAGATTTTAATGCATCAATATCATATTGGTATGGATTTTTCTCCACCTTTAATTCCTTCTTGAATGGAGATTGTGAATGGTTAATGACACTCAAACTTGGATTCTCTTTCCTGGGTTATTTCCTTGATTTATTTTATGGGTATTCATAATATCTTGATTTCCCCTTTAATCTTACCCTTAGTCTTGAGCCTCCATAAGCTCTAAATGGTCAAATCATGCTTGTAACAGCCACCGTGAGGATGTTCATATTACGATTAATGTCAATGTCTTGTGCTTCCAACCTTGCAAATATCTCTTCCATTGGATCGTGAGGGTTATTGTAAATAGACTTGTCAGTGATAGCTAGGGTTCTACAATTTTCTCCTCAAATTGATTCTTGGATCCCTTGTAACTTCTTGCAAAATATCTTAAAGAAACATGCTCTAATACCTTTATGATTTGTAAACTACCATGGATATTCTAGTGTAAGAGTTTCTCACAATAAATCAAATAAACCACTGAAATTGTTACTATGAATGTTAATTACCTTTAGATCTAATATTATTTATTTTATATTTATGCTTAAATGAATAAATTATCCAAAATTCAAGAAATATATAATAGGAATAAATGTACATGCCATCCAAAATAAACACAAAATTTTCCCTGGGAAACCTTTAAAATAGAAAACCCAGTTAGAAGGTGAGCTTGGTCTGCTCTTTCTTCCTTAGTAAGGAAAACGTGTAAGTAAAACAAATAGGTACTCTCTATGGAGTTACCAATAACATGTAGCCCATCCTTCAACTATAACCACACTCTATCTCCCACTCTAAATGACATCTCTATCCTATGTTAATCATGCACGATCTAGTCCCATTACCATTTTGGTCATCCTCTACAATCAATTCTTGACTCCCTTAACGTTTCTCTTACATTTTATGTTGTCATTTCTTATAAATAGAACTTCTTTTATTGAATTATACATGTGGTTAAAAATTTACAATTATCTAACAATGATGTAATCGTCATGTTACTTCTATGGGTTGTGACTTATATCATGATGTTATCTTCCTTTTTTTTCCATATAATGCATTTCTTAGAGAAACCTACTTGTTAGTATAATTCTTAGGATGGTACCTAGGGTAAATTGGAGTCCTTAAGGTCCAATTCTATGTCAAAAGTCAACAATTGGCTCACGAAGGGAGCAAGAATGTCACAAAGTGGGATTTCCACCTTGGTGGGGGAGGAGAACAACTTTAATCTCAATTTGGAGGTAGATTCAGAGATTGAAATACTGGGGTATTTAAAGGTAAATTTTCTTATTGTGTTTTATTTTATTGTATATGTTTTAACAGTCATTATTGTACTATATTAATCATGCACTTTTTTTTTTCCTGTGCCTTTCCTTTAGGATTTTCAATGAAAATTTGAGAAAAGGGTCTTCTTATAGTCAATTTCAAGATTGGTTTAATTTAGATTTGTTCCTATAATGATTCTCTCTATATTATTTTATTGTTCTTCTTTCCAAAATGGTAAGCTTATGTAACACTTTTGGCATTCATTTTATCCTGGAAAAAGACGAGCTTCATTCTGTGCCATGTGAGGTTATAGCTATAATAATTTTCATTTTTTGGTTTGGAATCTACGAACAAAGATAGAATCCTTCTCATGGGCTCCCCTTACAGATAATTTATCTTTAAATAATAGGAAGTTTGAAGTTTGAACACAAAATTTTGTCAATTAACAGCCATTTTTTCTTGAGGAAATTATAAACAGTATGAGATAAAAGGGGTAGACATAACATGAGTCAGAATTTTGTTGTTCTAAATGGTAATTCAAGTTGAAATTATATAACTTAATCTAGTGATCAGAGTACTTGAAAAGGACTGAGACATGCCAGCATGCCAGATAAAACGATGGAGTCCCTAAAACATTCCCTGAAAAGAATATTTCAATACTAGAATGAAATAATTGTCCATCCAAGCACCCTTGTAGGCATGCAAGGCACAAAATCAGCAATATTTTTAAACACCTCTTTTGGGAAAGTTGTTTATGTTGTGCCTTCCTAGATTTCCTATAAGGTAATTCTTTCTTTGTGGTCGTATTTCACAATGGATGATCTGAATCTTTGCTTGCTGATTTTTGTGAATATACAATTGGGATAGACATTATTTCTACACCCTCACCTCTACTGAAGGTCCCTCTTTTTGAAATCATAAGATAAGATAACTATATTAATGTTTGACGAATGAGAAGAAAAGTAGGTAAGCAGGACTGAAGAGTACAATAATGTGGGAGTGCAAGAACAACTCATAGAAATGTCAAGATACGACACGATGGAATTCCCCGCCGATAAAATCCCAACCGTTGATCTCCCTCAGATCATACGGTCCGCGCTGCATCGCACTTTACCTTCTCCATCGCATCGCTCCATCACAATCGCTCCCTCCACAATTCCTCCTCTCGTTCGTCCGGATCTCCGATGTGCGCGGCCCCGATTCAATCTCAGTCGTCCATTTCCCCGCATCCAACGGCCCACATTACTCCTGCATGTCAACCCCGCCCTTTTCATTCTCCTTCATCATTTAATCCTAGCCATTGATCTCTTCCAGATCTTACGGTCATCGCTCCTTCGCAATTTCGCCATCCCCCTGACCCCTCATCCTCCATCTTTTATCTCCGCTTCTCCGAGTAAATCTCTACCGTTGATCCTCACGATCCAACGGCTCCCATTTATCCCCTCTTTTCAACTCCGCCCAATAGGTTTTCGCTACCCGAAAAAACTGCTGACATCATAGGCGAGTCCCACCTTTCTTCCTCCCACACATCTTTCCTCCCTTCAAGTTTGATCCCAATCATCGATCTCCCAGATATGACGGTCTAGAATTATTTTCACGCTCGGTCCGCCAAAATGATTTAACGCTCCATATCAACGTGAAATGGGCGGTTTTGATAGGACATGTGTTGTCCTATAACCGATATCGCGTTCGATCAACCCATTACCGCTTACCACCTTCTGACCACACAAAAACCACCTACGATTTTCTGCAAAACCGCCTTTCCACTCTCACACCATAAACCAAGTTTAAACCCTATTTCTTATGGTTTCGACCATGGAATCTCCTTCCGCTGCATTCATTCCCCTCTACACAGCTCCTTCACCTCCGTCGAGCCTCTGAAGCAGTTTTATCCGAAAAATGCAGGATTTATTGATAATTTATGTTGAGTTGCAGGTTTAATGGCGGGCAAATAATCTATCCCTCTCACAAGCCAGAGCAGTGGCAAGAAAGGCCCAGGATGATGATCCTCAGGGAAAAATCACGAATAAAACGAGTTCACAGGGTTCGAATTCAAAGATTTGATCAGCGTATCATGAGCATTGATTAAACAAAACCCTCCAACGCGCCAAAGCCACCTATATGCAAAAAAGAAACAAAGACTAGAGATGAAGAATGAAGGTTAAAAAGAATAAATCCGAAGATTAAAGACTTAAACCATGCAGATTATAGATAAAGACAACATAGTGAAATTATGAAGGCTAAAAGCAGATCAGGCCTTAAATACAGTTTAGTGATGAAATGAAGGAAAATTAGGCTAAAAGGCCTCAAATACATCAACAAAGAGCAGTTGTTCCCTTAGAAATATCTAACGAACACATTGAGACTACTTTCTATCCATAAAGCCAATTAAGCAGTTATTACACAAAAGAATATATTTTAAAATGTCAAGACAGTTATTGTAAAGATAAGATAAAGCCTTAAAGTCAATCTTTTCCACCTATCTTTATCTCAGAAATTAAGACAAAGTTATTTAACAGAGAAGTAGCTGCAGATATTCTTACCTTATGCCCTGCGTGGTTTTCAAGGCTAGGAATGCATTTACTCTGTAATTAATAACATTTTGAACCCTAGAAGAGTTTCACCTCCTCATTTGCAGCCTAAATACTACATTGGAACTCATTGTAAACGTTGGATTTTGATGACTGATGCTAGAATATTACATAGTCCTTTGAAGCTCTTGAAGAGAAATTGATGTCTTGGAACTCATGCATGATCTGATTTACTTGTTGATGGAGAAGGATTGTTTGTAGGATCCATAGGCTTGGTTGATGGTGAAGTTTTCTTTTGTTTATGTTTTCTAGTTTTCCATTATGTTTTCCATCTTGCTATGTTGCAGTAGGACAAAGAATTTAGATTAAGAAATGTTTTCTAATGGCACCTTAAATCTATTTTTCCTTCACTGCCTTAATGTTTTCTTCTGCTAAAATACATTAGAGAAATCATTTATTGCTCTCTAACAAGTTATTAGCTCGTCCATTTCTTGAATAAATTAGATCAGTTAGCATCAATTATGATTCATGGTTAGCCCTGCATATTGTTACCACTGAAATATTTCGTTCTTCGAATCATCTCTTTAAAGCAGCTTTGTCTAGGTTTGTCAAAGAAGTCTGTTTAAAATCATGCTCTTTGCCTTTACTTAGCTAAATTTGTTTTAAGGAAACCTTATAGCTGTAACTTTGGATGTTAGAGTTTTCTCTCCTTCTATGGTTATAGTTACTTGTGTATCTTAAATGTTTTTCTGCTCTAGATGATAAAAGCTCTGAAAGTTGGATAATTTTCTTACCTTTCTGTGTTTTTATCTGAATGTTTATCTTGTTTAATTATCTGTTTTCAGTCTGAAATCAAATGGATTAGGTTCTACTTATGCCTTTGATTCTCTTGTTGTTCTTATCAATTTTCTAACTCCCTTAGTTTACAAGTATATAAAGGATTCGGTTTCAGCCCTTTATTAGTTTTTTGTTCTCAATCTTTATGTCCATTTCATAAATCCTTCATAACCTTAAAAGATCCAACAACCAAGTAAACTTGCCCTGCAAATGCTCTTAACACCATTGATGAACTTATCTGGACATTTTTAGACTCCATTGTCCAATGACTTAACAATCTTCCTGTTTCCTATCTAAAATCTATCAAAGTATCATACCCAACCAGAAAACAATCAAAATACCTTGCACTTAACATCTAGCCTGAAATCAACCCTAATCAGTAAACAAGACATATATTTGCACACATTGAGAGATCCCTCTCCGAATCCAGGAAGGCTAGGTCCTTGGATTCCAAAGCTTCGTTTGATGTTACCCTTGTCAATTTGTATCTCAATCAATCTAGCAAATTACGGGGAGCTAACATAATGGCGATCATGGTGGGACAGAGTTCATAGTAGCCTAACAAACTCTTATAGACTCATATACATCCCTAGTTTGACTTAAAAACCAACCCATAGCTAGAGTAGAAACTAATTACTTCATCATCCTAGCAAGATAATGACCTATTTAGGGGATACTCATTAACCTTAAGGCTGCATAAAGAAACTAAAAACCCAAAAGTACTCTCTAGATTTATTTTTTATCAAGAATCTGGTGGTGGACCATTGTATACATATCTTCAAAATTTCAAAAAAATCCACCTGGCGACTCCACTAGCCTCCAATAGGCCTTCCTCATCCCACTAGTCCCATAGGTTGTTCTAGGATTGTGAGAAATTAGTCCAAAACAGTTTTTAAGGCCTAGTTATACCTTGTGTGAATAAAGAGATCTGGCTTCACGAAGGATCTATACCCGATCACACCCGGACCCAAATCCTCCTATTGTAGTTGATAACCCAAAAAATATTTTGTGGAAAAATCCTAAAGCTAGAAACTCACCCACTGTTAGGACCATCCATAGAGAAATTTCTGCACCAGAACACCTTACAGTTTCACAAGATCCTCAGTTTGATTTGCACCATACCAAGAACCTATTCAGGACCAAGTCACAAAGTAGGGTTGACCAAGCTGACTTTAAGCCCATAGATTTGCAGAAAAGCTTCAATAGAGAAGCTTCTCCTTCCACTCCACCTGATTTTCAGCTTCTACATCACTTCAACCCTTTTCATCTCAAATCTATTTAGAATTAGTCTTCCAGTCCAAGTACCTCAGCTACACCCATCCATACCACCAGTGTGCAAACCACCTCACTCCATCCTCCTCCACCTCTCACAAATCCTCCCCTTGTAAATCAACCTTTGTTTCCTTTCCCTCCCATCATGGCAGCCTGGTATGCTCCACTGGCTCTACAACAACCACTATTACCTTTGCCAAATGACTATCAGTCCAAAATCCCTCACTTCTTAGGGACTGAATGCATCACTGCTCAAAAACATGTAGATAGAATTAATGATGCTTTTGACTATATGGAGATATAAGAAGAAACCATAAAAATGAGGATTTTTGCTCAGAGCCTAGGGGGAGAACCCAAGAAATGGTTTAAAGACTTACCTCCAAACAACATTCATGATCTCCCTACTCTATACCAAACCTTTGTGAACAAATGGGAAATCAATAAGAACCCCCTCCAAATTCTATCTGAGTATAACAATCTTAAGATAAATCCGGGAGAAAGTGTTCATGATTACTCCACTAGGTTTAACAATGTTTACAATGCTCTCCCACCACACATAAAAACTCCACAAGGCTTGGCCTTGGTGAAATATCCCGAAGGCTTTGATGATGATATGGCTTATCAACTAAGGGAGAGAGATTACCTAACTCTAGAAGACATGCAAAAGGGGGCTATGAGTGTAGAGGCCAATTTGATTGAGAAAAGGGCTAGGGTGAGATCAGAAAAAAGGGTGACTTATAGAGATGACATAACACCTACACCCTCCTCTTCCAAAACCAAACTTGACTCCATAGTTAGGACAATGGAGAGGATGATGGAAAAATTCAGCTTGAATGAGAGAATACCTCCTAGGGAAAATCAAGCCAATCTTCAAAACAGAAATAGAAACTAGAATTTTAGAAGAGACCCTCCTTAAATCAGACAAAGAGAGAGTGACCAACAAATCATACCCCCTTTCCAAGACAACTATGTAGATGAAGAAGAAAGAGAGCCTGAGCAGTTGGAAGAAGACCATGTAAATGTCATAGGTTCGGATGATGAGGATAACACATTCCTTACTGAAGAAGAACAAAGGATGTTTTCTTCAAAACCAAATAAGAAATCATATGAAGATTCCGAAGACTATAGATTAGGATTTGAGAATTCCATAATGGAAGTCCATAGGCAGTATAACCTTAGGAGAAAAAAGAGTCAAGATTTTCCTAAAAAAAATCAGCCAAACGCTGCTATTAGAAAGAACTCTGAAACTATTCCTAAAAAAATAGCAGAAAGCACAAATACTATGGCTAAGAAGACTGAACTAAACAAGAAAAAGACTAGCCAACCTCGTAATGATTCAAGCTGCCCTAGTACTTCAAATAGTGGCTCTGAAAAAACCTTACTGTCCAAACCATCAAATCAGAATCAACAAATTAAAAATGTAGAAAAGTTCATGGCTGATAAAACTTATGTAAATGCAATAAAGACACCTGTGCCTTTCAGTTTTGAGAGGGAGATTTCCAAAATCAAGATCACTATACCCCTCACTGAATTGGTAACCAAAGAGGTATATGGATCCCAGATTTTAAAAGTGTTAAACATAGGCAAGGATACTGATACCTTAAACTTAACTGATGATAAACTAGAACTGTTGTTTGGTCCTGAAGTAGAGGGAAGATATCAAGAAGGAGCAGTCCCTCCTTTCTATGTAAGTCTGAACATACATGATTTTTTTTTGCATAATGCTATGCTAGACTCTGGTGCCTCACACAATCTCATGCCAAAGGTTGTGATGGAGAGATTGGGCCTAGAAATTACAAAGCCCTACAAAGACTTGTATTAATTTGATTCCAGTAGCGTTAAGTGTCTGGGCCTAATCAAGGATCTGTGTGTTAGTCTGGCACAAATCCCTGCTAAGAGTCTAGTCATGGATATAGTTGTGGCTGACATCCCCCCAAAGTATGGCATGATTTTATCTAGATCATGGGGGGCCAAACTCTAGGGCGACCTTCAAATGGACATGACCTATGCCACCATCCCAGTCTTCAATCAAACAAGAATATTGTACCAGGAATCCCACATGAAATACATGGTGAGTAACATAGATAGGAAAAATAACACACTAGTTTATTCCATTCACTCAGACCTTGACTCCTTCATCATTTATAATTAAAATGACATAAGTGAACAAGTGAATGACAATGAGAGAGAACTAAGTCCCCCAGAACAATCAAACTAGCTCTCTAATCAAGAAAATGACTCCCAAAACTCTAGCAGCCCCGAAGTACAGAACATTGACAAAACTGAAATTGACACCCTTTGGCATATGAGCTTTGATGGTTCTTATGGTAAGGCTAGATTAGAGGTTGGTGTTTTGTTACAAAACACAAATGAAGGCCATTCCTATAGGTTATATTTTCAATGCACCAATAATGTTGCAGAGTATGAGGCTCTCCTTATTGGTCTATGCTTACTTAAAAATCTCAAAGCCAAGAAAAACTTGATCCAAGGAGATTGTAAAATAATCATCAATCAAATTAAGGGAGAATATTCAGCCAAGAACCCTAGGTTAAGGGAACATAGAAATTCTGCCCTAGACCTTCTCAAAACCTTTGAGAAACATGAGCTTACTTTCATCCCTAGGGCCCAAAATTGCCTTGCCAATGAGCTTGCCTTTGATACCAGCAATTTCTCTTTACCTTATGAAAATAATCAATGCCTCATAAAAATAAAGAACAAGCCTACTGTACCGGAGAACTTGAACCATTGGAAAGTGTTTAACAATGATGACCAAATAGATGATTTTCTGCAATCCAGAAATGACTTTGCAAGCACAAAACATAGTTTGAGATTTGAAAGAAATAATTCTGCTGAAAAAGAAACTCCCAAAACAGAGCTGCCCTTTGATGATGATATAAACCACCTTCAAAAACCTTGTGTTGCATAAGTATTTGATAAATCAGATCAAATACAACTTGAAATTCTGCAGTACAAAGATGACACCTTACCAAGAGGCCTTACACCACTAGAAGAGTTGTTTGATTTTAATGATGTAGCTAAAAAACCCAATATGGAACCCACTGAAAAAAATGTAGAAGAGTGTAACATTGGAGGGATGAAAGAGCCCAAAATAATCAAGCTGTCCAAAACTCTCCCATCTCACACAAAATAGAAATACATTGAGCTTTTTAGAGAATTTAAAGATGTGTTTGCTTGGGGGTATGAAGACTTGAAATCCTATGACACCAAAATTATCCAACATAAAATTCCTCTTAAAGAAAATCAGAAACCATTTAAAAAAAAGTTGAGAAGAATAAAGCCCCTCTTATTACCCTCAGTTGAGAAAGAAATAAAAAATATGTACGATGTCGAGATCATAGTCCCTGTCCGATACTCAGAATGGGTGTTCAACCTTGTGTTAGTTAGGAAGAAGACCAGGGAAATTAGGCTTTGTATTGACTTCAGAAATTTTAACAAAGCCTCCTTGAAAGACAATTACCCCTTGCTTAAAATGGATCACATACTCCAAAAAGTAGTTGGTTCACAAAGAATCTCATTACTAGATGGCTTCTCAGGTTGTAACCAAGTTCTAGTCTTTCCAAGTGACCAACTTAAAACTGCTTTCACTACACCTTGGGGTACGTTCATGTATGTTAAAATGCCATTTGGTTTAATGAATGCAGGGGCTACTTTCCAAAGGGAAATGGACATAGATTTTTCAGAAGACATAGGTTACTTCATAGTCATATACCTTGATGACATCACTGTCTACTCTAAGACTAATGAGGAGCACTTAGTCCACTTGAGAAAAGTCTTTGAAAAATGTAGAAAGTATGGCCTATCCCTATATCTTAAGAAAACTTTGTTTGGCCTTCAGGAAGGAAAAATCTTAGGTCACATCATCTCTGAGGAAGGAATCAAGATAGATCCCAAAAGAATAGAAGGCATCTTACAAATCATCCATCGTAGGAACATTAAAGAGCTGCAATCTTTCATTGGAAAGATTAACTTCCTAAGAAGATTCATCCCTAACCTTGCTGAGCTCCTAAGAAATATCATGAATATGTTGAAAAAGGAAGTAGGAGTGAAGTGGAATATGGAAGCAAAACAATCTTTTGAGTTGGTAAAAAAAGCACTCAGACAAACACCAGTCTTAATCAGCCTTGACTCCACCAAGGACTTTTCCATTTTCTCCTTTGCCTCTTAACATATTGTGGCAGCAATATTGTTGCAAAAGAACATCATGGGGCAAGAGCAGCCCATATCTTTCTTTAGAAAAGCCTTAAGGGATGCCCCTCTAAAGTATAACATTATGGAGAAACAAGCCTTTGCCTTAATCAAAGCTTTGAAGGATTTTAGAGTTTATATTTTTCATTCACATATCATAGCCTTTGTCCCAAACACGATTGTCAAAGATATACTTAATCAAGACCCTGATGGTAAAAGGGGCAAGTGCATTGCTACCATTTTAGAATACGACTTAGAGATCAAGCCCACCAAGCTCATAAAAGGGCAGGGATTAGCAAAGCTCATGGCTGAGTCAAACTTCTAAGCTTTAGATATGAACATGGTTGATATTTTGGAAGAGATAGAAGAATGCACAGCACCATTCATTGACGAAACATTCATGAACTCTCCTTGGTATGCTAACATCATATATGTGTTGCTTTATCTGAATGCTCCTCCTTCTTTTTCAAAAACAAAAGCTAGATTTTTCAAATAGAAGGCTTTAAATTATTGTATATTAGATGGAGTTTTGTATTGGAAAAATGTTGTGGGGATTTTACTTAAATGTTTACTTGAGGTTGATGCAGGAAAAATCATGCATGAGCTACATGAGGGAGAATGTGGAGGACATCTCAACTGGAATACCATAGCAAACAAGATCCTCAGGTCTGGATACTATTGGCCCACCCTCTTCCCAGACACCCATAAGTTAGTCATGTCCTACCACAAGTGCCAAATCTTTGATGGTAGGAGAAAACTCTTATCACTACCTTTGCAGCCTATCAGTGTTGAGGCTCCCTTTCAACAATGGGGTTTGGACTTCATTGGGGAAATTCACCCATCATCCTCAGCCCAACAGAAATGGATCCTCATGGCCACTGATTATTTTACCAAATGGATAGAGGCCATACCCACTAGGAATGCTACTGACTCTGTTATCACCAAATTCCTTGAAACTAACATACTATCCAGATTTGGTTGTCTTAGGAAAATAATCACAGACAATGTTGCTGCCTTCAAATCCAAGAGGATGGTAGATTTCTTCCATAAATATCAGATCACATTAGGCCATTCTACTGCCTACTACCCCCAAGGGAACGGTCTAGCTGAATCCTCCAACAAAAGCCTTGTTAATATCATCAAAAAATTGTTGGAACAGAATCAGAAATCTTGGCATAGTAAGCTTGTCCATGCCTTATGGGCTGATAGATTAACTACTAAAAAGTCCATCGGCATGTCTCCCTATCAGTTGGTTTATGGCATGGATGCAGTCTTCCCAACATCTCTAGGAGTCCCAGTCATGAAACTCTTTCAAGAGGTCCAAGCTAAAGAAAATGATATGCAGAGGAGGATCAATCAGACCATTCATTTGCAACAATCAAGAGAGGAAGTATATAAAATGACATAAGTAGTCCAAGAAGGAATCAAGAAATTATTTGATAGAAGGACCAAAGAAAGTTACTTCCAAGTTGGAAATGTAGTTTTGAAATCGGATTCAATAAGGGAGGACAAAGGAAAAAATGGTAAGTTTGAAAATCTGTGGAAAGGCCCCTATATCATTGATTCGGTGAGAGGCAACAATGCTTTCTCTTTTAAAGAACTTGATGGAATTGAAATGTTTGGAGGTCCTGTCAATGGCAGGATGCTCAAGCACTATTTCTGCCAAGAATCTTAGTTTCAAAACCTTTTTCTTCATTGTATATAACATTGCTTTTTAAATTTGAAAAAGAAAAACACAAAAACAATAGAAAAAGGAAAAAGAGGGCAGATTCAAAAGAGGTACAACCCTATACCCAAAAAAGAGAATTTCTGAAAGTGAGCTAGTCTAAAATGCCACTACTGATTCAAAGGGATATATTGTTCAATTATCTAGCCTAATCATGGTTGAATATGCTTTAAATTTATGTTGATAAGTTAGTATAAACTTTGATTGATAAAACATTATTTCAGACTTAACTTATTCAAAGAAAGATAGATTAGGAGATTGAAAAGATATTGGTTCCACATGCTTAAAACAGAACCAAAGAGATATATAAATATGCCTCACAAAAGAAAAATCATGGCCTTATCTTTCTGATTTAATTTTATGCAAAATAATGTTTGTGTGCAAGCTCAAATGCCACTACTTGTAATTATTCAATCATACAGCCTAAACATGATTGAGTAAATTTGAATTTCATACTGATAGGTTAGTGAAGGAGATTTTCCAAACTATATAATCTTGGCTTATCAGTAGAATAGATTAGGATAGAAAAGAATGGTTCAAACAAACTCAAAATCTGAACCAAGAGAAGGAAAAATATAGCTCTAAATTGATCAAAACCAGAGCTGAAAAAAGAATAGAAGGATGCTTATAATTTTCAGATCTTAATCCTTCACAATTTTGTTTTATTTTTTCTGCAAATAAAGTCTATGTGCAGCTTGTACATAAAGCCATAGACACCATAGCAAATCAGACTGCTTAATCCTGATTTAGCTATGTTTTAAATTTCTGTTTTAGAATATAGAAAATGCAGATCTATCAAACAGCTTAATCTTGACAGATAGTAGTATAGGTAGAAATAAAAGAGTTCAACTGTTTAATCTGGACTCTCAGAAGAAATAAGGATATATTTAGATTGTCTTTTCCTGTTTTCAAAGGAATAAAATGATGTTGAAAGGGTTTGCAAGTCCAAGTGCACCCATTGAAGAAAAAATGTTAGGACAAGTAGGTTGGGTAGGTAGAAGTTTGGGAGATAAAATCATCTTGTTGTAAATCTGCAGATCATCTTTTTAAGTAGCATGATCATCAAAGATATAGATGATTTTCAAAGTGCAGCAAAGCATCAAGGCACTAGTCTACTTTCCAGTGATTTATCTCTGAGGTTCTTGACATCTCCATGGAGCTGCCCTCCCCAAGTGGAGCCACTGTTAGTCATCTATAAATTTTCCATATACTTGATGGCTAAAACAAGTGTTTGAGTCTTCAAGAAACAAATTTCATGAAAAATCTATGACTTCTTGAAGTCTCTTTGTGTTCTTTATCCTCAAGGATCACTCTTCATTCAAAATTCCTCAAAGAAGCCCTGTTGTTCTAAAAAGACTGTTTTCAAACCATTTTCCTCATTTTACCCTTTATTTTCTTCAAAATCCCCTTAAAACCTTATAAATCCTCTTTATTTGGTTTTAAATCCCTTTTTATAACTTATCGGAACCCCTCAAAAAACCCTCAAAAACCTCACTTCAGCCTATTTTCCACTCATTTTAGCATAAGGATTTAAGCACCTTTCGGCTTAGCCTTAGCCCCCTTTTTTCGTAATATGACCTACTCCATGACTGAGCACTAGGCCCGTTGGCCCATCAGCCCATCGGCATTTCGACTTTTCACTGGCCCCCACAACCTTTTTCCCTTTAAAAATGTTCGCCACCGATGAGAAATCCTGATTCAAACTAGGTCGTTCACTCTCCCCAGATCGGACGGTCTGCACATCGTTCTATCGCATCGATGCATCGCCCTTTCCTCGTTCCCACTCCTTTTTCCGTCGATGGAATTCCCTGCTGATAAAATCCTGACCGTCGATCTCCCTCAGATTAGACGGTCCGCGCTGCATCTCACTTCGGCATTTCCTCATTCCCACTCCTTTATCCTCCGATGGAATTCCCCGCTGATAAAATCCCGACCATCGATCTCCCTCAGATCAGACGGTCTGCGCTGCATCGCACCTCACCTTCTCCATTGCATTACTCCCTCCACATTTCCTCTTCCCGTTTGTTCTGATCTCCAATGTGCGCAGCCCCGATTCAATCTCAGCCATCCATTTCCCCGTATCCGACGACCCATATTACTCCTGCATGTCAACCCATCCCTTTTCATTCTCCTTCATTTTTTAATCCTAGTCGTTGATCTCTTCCAGATCTTACGGTCATCGCTCCTTCGCAATTTCTCCATCCCCCTGACCCCTCATCCTCCATCTTTTATCTCTGCTTCTCCGAGTAAATCTCTGTCGTTGATCCTCATGATCCAACAGCTCCCATTTATCCCCTCTTTTTAACTCCACCCAATAGCTTTTCGCTACCCAACAAAACTGTTGACGTCATAGTCGGGTCCCACCTTTCTTCCGCCCACACATCTTTCCTCCCGTCACGTTTGATCCCAGCCATCGATCTCCCAGATTTGACGGTCTAGAATTATTTTCGCGCTCGGTCTGCAAAAATGATTTAATGCTCCATATCAACACGAAATGGGCGGTTTTGATAGGACATGTGTTGTCATATAACTCATATCGCGTTCAATCAACCCATTACCGCTTACCACCTTCTGGCCATGTGAAAACCACCTGTGATTTTCTGCAAAACCGCCTTTCCACTCTCGCGCCATAAACCAAGTTTAAACCCTATTTCTTATGGTTTTGACCATGGAATCTCCTTCTGCTGCATTCATTCCCCTCTACACATCGCCTTCACCTCCGCCAAGCCTCTGAAGCAGTTTCATCTGAAAAACGCAGGATTTATTGATATTTTATGTTGAGTTGCAGGTTTAATGGCGGGAAAATAAGCCAGCCCTCTCACAAGCCAGAGCAGTGGCAAGAAAGGCCCAAGATGACGATCCTTAGGGAAAAATCATGAGTAAAACAAGTTCACAGGGTTTGAATTCAAAGGTTTGATCAGTGTATCATGAGCATTGATTAAACGAAACCCTCAAATGCGCCAAAGCCACCTGTACGCAAAAAAGCAACAAAGCCTAGAGATGAAGAATGAAGGTTAAAAAGTATAAATCCGAAGATTAAAGACTTAAACCATGCAGATTATCGATAAAGACAACATACTGAAATTATGAAGGCTAAAAGCAGATCAGGCCTTAAATACAGTTTAGTGATGAAATGAAGGAAGATTAGGCTAAAGGGCCTCAAATACATCAACAAAGAGCATTTATTCCCTTAGAAATATCTAACTGACACATTGAGCCTACTTTCTATCCATAAAGTAAATTAAGCAGTTATTACACAAAATAATATATTTTCAACTGTCAGGACAGTTATTGTAAAGATAAGATAAAGCCTTAAAGTTAATCTTTTCCACCTATCTTTATCTCAAGAATTAAGACAAATTTATTTAACAGAGAAATAGCTGCAAATATTCTTACCTTATGCCCTGCATGGTTTTCAAGGCTAGGAATGCATTTACTGTGTAATTAATAACATTTTGAACTCTAGAAGAGTTTTACCTCCTCATTTGTATCATAAATACTACATTGGAACTCATTGTAAACATTGGATTTTGATGATTGATGCTAGAATAATACATAGTCCTTCGAAGCTCTTGAAGAGAAATTCATGTCTTGGAACTCATGCTTGATCTGATTTGCTTGTTGATGGAGAAGGATTGGTTGAAAGATCCATAGGCTTGGTTGATGGTGAAGTTTTCTTTTGTTTATTTATTCTAGTTTTCCATTATATTTTCCATCTTGCTCTGTTGCAGTAGGACATAGAATTTAGATTAAGAAATGTTTTCTAATGGCACCTTAAATATGTTTGTCCTTCACTGCCTTAATGTTTTCTTCTGCTAAGATATATTAGGGAAATCATTTCTTGCTCTCTAACAAGTTCTTAGCTCGTCCATTTCTTGAATAATTTAGATGAGTTAGCATCAATTATGATTTATGGTTATCCCTGCATATTGTTGCCACTGAAATATTATGTTCTTGGAATCATCTCTTTAAAGCAACTTTGTCTAGGTTTGTCAAAGAAATCTGTTTAAAATCATGCTCTTTTCCTTTACTTAGCTAAAATTGTTTTAATGAAACCTTATAGCTGTAACTTTGGATGTTAGAGTTTTCTCTCTTTCTATGGTTATAGTTACTTGTGTATCTTAAATGTTTTTCTGCTCTAGATGATAAAAGCTCTAAAAGTTGGATAAGTTTCTTACCTTTTTGTGTTTTTATTTGAATGTTTGTCTTGGTTAATTATCCATTTTCAGTCTGAAATCAAATGGATTAGGTTATGCTTATGCCTTTGATTCTCTTGTTGTTCTTATCAATTTTCTAACTCCCTCAGTTTACAAGTATATAAAGGATTCAATTTCAGCCCTTTATTAGTTTGTTGTTCTCAATCTTTATGTGCATTTCATAAATCCATCATAACCTTAAAAGATCCACCAACCAAGTAAACTTGCCCTACAAATGCTCTTAACACCATTGACGAACTTATCTATACCTTTTTAGACTCCATTGCCCAATGACTTAACAATCTTCCATGTTTCCTATCTAAAATCTATCGAAGTATCATACCCAACCAAAAAACAATCAAAATACCTTGCACTTAATATCTAGCCTAAAATCAACCCTAATCAGTAAACAAGACATATCTTTGCACACATTGAGATATCCCTCTCCGAATCCAGGAAGGTTAGGTCCTTGGATTCCAAAGCCTGGTTTGATTTTACCCTTGTCAATTTGTATCTCAATCAATCTAGCAAATTACGGGGAAGCTAGCATTTGCATACCTCGAATCTAGAAACCATACATCACCTTGTTTTCTTGTGCTACATTACAATCTAAAAACATGCTATCATGGTTCCGATTTTCCATTATGAAATTGTACTTGGTTTGCTACTTATGTCATACTTATTTTTTCTACATTCATTTTCATAATGACCATACTTCTGTCAGTAAAGTCATTGAACTTGAGATTTATCATACCTCCGACCTCTGTGCTTGATTTTGGCTTGGGCCATGACTTGATTTTGATTTGCCGCCCCTTCCACTTGAACTCTGAAGGGTCGCTTCTTCCACCTACGTGTGGGCTTCGCCTCTTCTTCTATAATTTGTTCTTCCTCGACCTCTACCCTGACCAAATGAAACTTGTGCCTTGAAGGCATACTCCAATGATGAGTTTATTGCTCGTTCAACCTATGCTCATGAGACATCAATGATGCATGATGCTCATCTCATTCAAAAACCTGTGAGAGATCCTTTGTCTCTTCTATGGCCACAACTATGGCATCAAATCTCTGCTAGTAGACTTCTTAAAAATTTCTTAACAATTATCATTTCCTCAAGTGTCTCACCATGAGGCCTGATTTGGGCAACCAACCCAATTTACATGTGTAAAAAATGAGTCTACATCCTTAGACTCTTTTATACATATTGTCTCAAAATCTCTTCTCAAAGATTTGTAGTTTTGTTGTATTCATATTTGCCATGCCTTGGTAGGTTGTATGGAGGGTATCACATGCTTGCTTGGACTTTGTTGTTGCCGCAATCCCTGGGAAGATAGTTTCATAAACTTCTTGAAAGATGTAGAAGAGGATTTGGAGTCCTTCCTCTTCTTATGCCTAAACAAACCTTTTTCTACTTGTGTCAAAACATTGTATGCTACTACATCTAGTGGTTCTTGAATCCATTTTCCATCAATTCCCAAATGTCTTGTGAAAAACACGGATCCTTCATTGCTATAGCCCAATAGTCGTAATTTTGTCATTAAATTGAGGTATTTATGGATTGGTCAAGCTTGTGCTTGTTGCTACCATTTTCAACCGTAAAAAATTTTTCTTATTATGTAAAAACTTTCTCCTTGCTAGTAAATATGCTCCTAAAAATACTTTTAACTCAGAAAGAAACACTGCTAAGATTTTAAACTGCATGATACCATGCTCACAACTAACAAGGTTTCCCTCCTTACTAAGATTTACATTCACCAGGGGTTGGGGAGTAACACACATTAAAACCTACACGAACACCCGCAAATTTTTCCACCATTTTCTCCTTCTTGCCTTTCAAGACCGGGGAGTAACACACAAGAAAACTTTTACACGAACACCCAAATTTGCTCCACCATTTTCTGCGTTCTTTCCTTTCAAGACTTACATCCCCACATTACATTTAACCTATTCTTGGGTGTTAATTCAAAACATAAATATCTAAAACATTAATACATGATAGACAAAATTTAATACATAGATGGACGAATATGACTTTGTGGAGGTTAATAAGTAACACTTTCATATTAATTGCCAAACATACTTTTCTTCCAACCCTTCATTAACTTTCTCATTTGACTTTACTTATTTTTATATGTTGCGGAATGGGTAATCGATCCTTGCGGTTTAATTGTTTAACCATATTTTTCTTTCCAACCCTTCATTAAATTCTCATTTGACTTTAATTATTTAATATGTTGTGAATAGAACTCAAAACTCAATGCGTAACTCCAAAACATTTACTAAGGTATGGTTGATGTGAGAGAATTAAAGTCCGTGGTTGACATTAATTCTCCAACAAAATTGACATGGTTTAGTTACATATTTTCATTAATTGACATGTTTAGTTACATATTTTCATTAATTCTAGAGATGTGTCTTCATTAATTTCTCGAAATGTATATGTTTATTAATTTTAGTTTTAACAAATTTTGTAGCAAAACCACTAAATTTATTTGTAAAAAATTGTATTTTTCTACAACAAAAAATTAAATATTTATAGACAAACCAAATATTGAATGGAAAAACAATCTATAATAATCAAACTCTTAACAAAATCTCAACTTTTGAACTTGCGCTGATGAGTATATGTATTTAAACAAATAAAGCACCAGGAAGAATGTTTCATAACATTTCACACCCTCTGCAAACAAATATGACAGAGTAGCGTGTTATCTGTAATGATTTGCAGGGCAGGAAAGCGTGGAGCTTGAAAGCCCACACGTACAAGTAATCCAGGGTCACACGACATTTGAACGTGATTGCATATACCAAAGCTAACCGCTACTTCTCCATTTTTCTTGCTTTCTCATATATATATAGATATATATGTGCATATGTTTATGTTCCATGGGTAATGCTCAGAGATTTTGTTTTCCATAATTTTTATTCGAGCTCACACGGAACGTAACTCACTCACTTTTTCAGCAGCCACGATGTCGGCTGGGGAAGGCAGTTGACTTCTTAGCTGTATATTATTTGGCATACACGACTAACCTTTTTCTACTCGTACTCTTTTCTGCTATTTTGTTTTTGTTGCATTCGTCTTTCTTTTTTATGTTGTCGAGAACTCTCGTCGTGTCCTCTAGTCTCTGGTTTGTTATACTATTGGAAAAAATAAGCATGTTGACTCTTATTAGAATTTTTATTTTTTCTGTCGAGTAACTCTCCTTATTCTGTGGGATAGATGTCACTGGTATCCTATTCCTTTTTGAAATTAAAATTAGTTGTCTATCTGCTGGGAACTAAGTGAAGTTATAAGTTTCATCTTTTGAATTCAGATCAAATTAGTATGAAATAAACAGCATTCATATCTTATTTTTTAAAGTTAAATTGAGTGTAAAATTGAGCGGAAGCTATGCTGTAACTATAGTCCCATGTTAAAATAATAAATATTTTTTTAGAAAGTCATATCTATATATATATAAACAAGTTTATTAGATGTATTAATAGCCAGTATTTTATTTGTAAAAAAATGTCCAGTCTACCTATTTAAATGTTTTGTTTTGTAAATTTTGCTCATATATTAAAATGATGAGAAAAATTATTAAAAATAGTAAATTTTCACTATTTAAAATATATTTTTAATATATTTTAATATATAAATAGTTTCAGTAAACTTAGAAATTTCCAAATATTCAAATTATATAAATTAAGATTTAAACTTTCAAAAAAAATTTACTAAAAAATCATCTAAAAATATCTAACACCCAAAAAAGTTAAACTGCATGTTAAAAAATTTAACTTATTTTAAAAATTTGAAAACACAATTAAAAATTTAAACAACAACCCACTGTGGGACCAGTAGGAAAAATAAAAATAAAAAACTAAACTAAGACGAAGTTTTTAAAAACACAATGAAAACTTTAAACCATCTAGTTTCTCTCATGTTTATATTTATATTAAAATCTATTTGTCTCTAGCAGTTCAGCTATATGGCTTTCACGCTCTTCCAGAAAACTAAATCATGTAGTTTCTATTATGTTTATATTAAAATCTATTTGTCTTAGCTATATGGTCATTCACTGCTTTTTCAAGTTTAGTATTATAGGTTTTTCCCATCATGGTTAGTAATTTTAATTTTTGTTGATAAGTAGGAATGGATGAAGTTTGAGTTATCAACATACGGAGGTGTAAAGTGTAAGTAGTATATGTCTTTTTAAAAAAACAAAATTACCGACCAAATATTTGAACTAAATATGAAAATATAAATAATAATTTTAAATATGAAAATATAGATAATAATTCAAAATTTTGCTAGAAAAAATATAAATATTGTATATGGTTAAATAAATGAAATATAATTAATTATAGTTATTATATATATAAATTTTATTAATCTTTCATTTTTTAAGTTTAAGAATTTCTTTTTTTCTCTATTTAATATATAAGTATATAAAAAATGTCTTGCTTTTCAGTTTAATTGTAATATACTTAGTGTTGTAATGATTAATTAAAGCTATAGGGTATTTTAAGCTTAATCGTATAAGTTAGTTTAAGAAAATGAGGTTATTCAAATTTCTTTTCTTTAACTGCTAGTTAATATTTTTCTAATGATATAAATTTTATTACAATTTGAGCTTTAGACACCAAGCTATGACCATTTAAAGAAATGACGTCTTTGATGCCACATTAGCTTTCTTACCATCACTGCATGGTAGTCCTTCTATGACCATCATAAGGGCACCATGGTAATATTATCGATGTTCTATTTTCCTTGGGATGGAAACCATGAAAGCTCGCATGTCACCCTCGTGACACCCTCTTGATGTTTAAATCTTGATAGTTGATAGCAAATAATTGTTTATCAATGAACACGAATTTGTCTTCCATCTACTAATGTTTTCAGTTGAAATTAGGAAATTAAACAATAAATAGACCATACAACAACACACCTTAAATTGATAACAAACTTAAAAGCAACCGAAAAAATTCTTGTTAACCAACATATGTATTAAAAATATTTAGTATGATACAATTGTGATGGGTGTTATACTAGTATAGAAATGGTTAATTATTACTAAAAATGACTGAAAATTTACATATAAATAATTTTTTTCTAGTGAGTGACTCAATAGCAGATATTTTACAATATCTTATAATGCCACAACGTTTATTCATTTTTAACTAAGTCGTTAATCGATTATTCAATGTTATTGTCTAGTAGTATATTTAGTCATAAATTTGGTTATTAATTTATTCATTGATTTAGTCATTAATTGTCACACTAATACCCCAAATATACGAAAAAAATTATTACTATATGATCACCTTGGAAAACCAATTAATGACTAAAGAAATATGGCCAAAATATTTGTCACGTTATAAGATATTGTAAATTAACTTGTTATGAAAACAACTCATAGAATAGAAGAAAAGATAGATCAACGACTTAAAAATTATCCTCTTCGATGAGAAACTTCATTTACATTACATGATGAACAATTCTTGAGATGACTCAAATGACAAAACCTCTCTATATATAGGAGTCTAAGTGTCATAATATAATCAAAGTCCATAACAATAATACATGTAAGGGCACAACAATAATAATAGTGGGCTTCTATAGGACACAATAATAACAATATGGGGACTACATGGCGACAAAAATAACAATAAGGAGGCTACACTAACAATAATAATAAGGGGATACACTAGTATTATAAGGGATCTAACATGCTCCTCCTTCAAAAAAATGTTGTACTCAACATTTGGGTAGTTTTAGATATTTCTACGTAAAATTACCATCCTTTCATGTGGAATCTTTTAGTAGGTAAGTTCTTCCACTTGATGAGATATCGTGAAATTGATCGATTTCGTAGTTGTCGAGTTCTTGTTTCATGATCGCTTTAGGTTCCAATATTATTTTTCCTTCCTCATCAAGTTCTCGGGTCATTGTGTTTAGCGGGAGAGCTCGACACAGTAACCTTTCTAAGCATGAAACATGGGAAACTGGGTGCACTGAGAAGATGCAGTAGAAGCTCGACTTAGTGTATCATAGTACCAATGTTTTATAACACCTTTTAAGGACCATGAATACTTTGGTGATAATTTTTTTATCCTTCTTAGATTGTTTGAGAGAAAATTTGTTTGTATGGTTGTAGCCGTAAAAATACCTAGTTGCCTACATCAAAACTTTTTTCTGTAATATTGAGATTCCTTGTTGTTTCATTCGATTCTATGCTAAAGTGAGGTTATCCTTTAAGATTTGGAGAACATGTTGTTGGTGCTCGATGTGATCTTCCACCGATTTAACCTCTACATTTTCTCTTAGAGATGCATGTGATGGACGGTAGATGATATCCATAAAGTGCCATTAATGGCGCCATTTTTGTTGTAGTATGGAAGGACACAAGTTATACCACCATTCAATCAAAGCTAACCACTTGAGCCATTGCGCATGTTTATCGGATACAAAGCAACGAAGATATCCTTCCAAACATTTTTTTCACTACTCCCGGCTTTTCTCGTATTGAGGATGATAAGATGAGCTATGAGCTAATTGAGTACCTATACAAGAAAATAACTCCATCCAAAAAATTCCAGCAAAAAGTAGCGATCTATGACATTTATAATAATCTTTTGGTTTCCATGTAGCTTTTGAATTATTTCCATAAATACGAGCAATTGTATTGGGTTTAAATGTACGAGATAGTCGTATAAAAGTGTGCATGTAGTAATTCTATCAACTACCACCATGATGACACTCTTTCCTTCAAACTTGGGTAAGCCTCGTGATGAAATCCATCGAAACCTCCTCCAACATACGACTTTGGAATGGATATAGGGTTGTGATAAATACGGGGTCTTAATTGTCTCAAATTTATTTTGTTGGAAACCCAAACATTCCGCCACAAACATTTGGAAAAGTCAGATTTAATGCCATCATCTTCTCAACCTTGTGGCAAGTTTTAAAAAATCCCGAGTGCCCTCCTAAGGGCGAGAGGTGTAATTCCGAATAATATTTTGTTTGATTTGTGAATTTTTACAAAGGTATAAGATATATGTGTACCATAATGAATCATTTTTCCCGACTAAATGTATCGATGTATTGGGATCTTGCTACAAATTTTGAATGAGTACCCACACTTCTTCGTTATTCTTCGAAGATCCCTTTCTTTGGTTATCCAATCCAGTTGATAATAAAAAATAACACAAAGAAATTCTTCCACATCGTCATCCTTTGTTGAGAGTGCATCTACAGAGAGCATTTTTCTTCCTTTTTTGTAGATTACTTCAAATTCATAACCCAACATCTTTTTGACCCATTTTTGT
Source organism: Pinus albicaulis (assembly GCA_034641835.2). Classification (NCBI taxonomy): domain Eukaryota; kingdom Viridiplantae; phylum Streptophyta; class Pinopsida; order Pinales; family Pinaceae; genus Pinus; species Pinus albicaulis. The sequence continues at coordinate 81,390 of JAXQQM020079862.1, forward strand.
TGCTCTTCTAAAGATAATGTTTGTTCTAAATAATATTTAAGACTATCATGATCCATTTTTACCTTAAAGTGTCTTCTATTAGGTATCATCATCATTACTTAATTACATGTAGTATTTCCAACATTTCTTCTCATAAATAGGTTTATATCAATACTTTCCTTTGATTGGAGGTATTTCAAAAGCAATGGATCTTCCTTCTTGCATTAAAACAACACCAACTCCATTTATTGAGGCAACACATTCAATAATAAAAGGTTTTTTTGAAGTCTAGCGTAAAGGTTGGTAATGATGAAATATGTGGGTACTTATGACCCCTCATCCATAAACAAGATAGAATGGCATATACTTGTACGGGCTCTGACGGTTGTAGGATAGGCCCATAACATGATCGGAAACCACTCGTCCTAGTTGTGTCGGGCTATGCGAGCATACTTTGGTGAGGCCTCCTCAGGCTTTTATTAAAATCTTCACACAGTGCTATTTGTTTGGGGGTGGTATGGTTTTCTCTTATGGTGTTGGATCATAATGTTATAAAGTAGTGAGGCGATTGTATCATTATGAAGTGGGAACCCTCGCCATTGGTAGGCTTCGGGGACACCCAAAATCGAAATAATCTTCCCGAATATGAACATGGTGCCGTTGGCATGGTACGTAGTCGCGACTAGAGACATAAAACATGAGGAAAGGTAATATGTGGTAATGATAATGTACCCGGAATGGGAATGATGTCTTAGGGAGTGATGGGCCTAGAAAAAATTCTATCACCCATTTATAAAATTCTTGGAGTGACCATATTGGCTACAAAGGGAGCTCATCGTGGGTGTGATGGCCTTCCACTTGTTGAAAACATCATATTTCTTAGAGTATTTTTTGCATCTTTGTAAAATTATGTGCCACAAGAGTCCTACCTCTAATACTTTTATCACGAGTAGTTTTCGCCCTATATTTCACCCCCAACTCTCAAATGGAATTCCCATAGAACATCCTATTTCTCATGATCAAGGATACTACCTTCACAATATTTGGTTAAAGCCCATCTTGTATAATCATACTGCGATCAATTGGTCAATCTACGGCCTCGAACTACCATGTTTCTTCGTTGTGTCACTAAGTACCCCTTCAGATATTTTCTTATGGCTAGGAACAATGCAATGTCCCTCCAAATAATTCTAGTATGGCCTCAACTTAAAAATGTAAACATCTTCCAGCCTAATAATCTATTGATCCACCAACTTCACTTGACTCTAGCTGAAAACATGATCATGACGCACATTTAATCTTCCTAGCTTTGGCATTACTTCAAATATGAACTCCTAGAACAACAAAAACATCATCGAAAAACCATTCATTCGAGCAGATAGTTTGTTTACTAGGTACTTAAGGGTGGAGTGACGGTAAAAAACTTGAATGCCTAGAAGATAGTGCTTTAAAATTTTGTAACAAGTACACCATCGCAAGCGCTTTGTGCTCATTTGTGTTATATTTATTTTCCACCATCGAAATTTTTCCACTTAACAAAGTAGATCACGTGATCAAGGTTGTCGTCTTTTTAGGTCGAGCCAAACACAAATCCCAAAGTGATTCTTGGTGCATCGATATGGATATGAAATTTCTTGTTCTAATATGGAAAGACTAGGATCGGTTTTCTTGCTATATTTTCCTTTAGCACATTGAAGGAAACTTCATACGTGTCGAGCAGGAAAACCCTTTAGATTTCTTCAATATCTTTTCCCGATGGGGCACTGCAATTGGAGGCATAGTTGCGGATGGACTCCATAACAATATGCTCGTGTGGTTGAGGGTTGATCTCAACCGCTTAACACTGTTAGGGAGAGGCATAATGCGGATTACAAAAAGCCTGTGTGGATTGAGACACACACCTCCTTGCAGGCATATTACCTGCAGTGTTCCCAAAGAGGGATGAGCAAAAATGTACTTTTTGACAAGCTTAACGAGATATGTTGTTTTATACAATGGTCAAACATCACTTGGAGAAAACTGAGTGCCTTTTTAATAAACACTATAGACTATATAATCATCAATGTAAACCTCAAAAAACATGTGAATATAGTGCCCGTAAGGAATCGATAACGATCCTTGCAAAACATTAAGGTGTATTCTTCTGTCAGTAAATGGCATGATGTGGTAGGTATAGGACCCCCATTCAGTTGTGAGTGTGGTTTTTGTCTTATCCTCCTCAAGAATACGGAAATTATGGTAACCATATAATTTTTCTAGGAAAGAGCAGGATTCGTTACTTGCAAAACTATCTAGACTTCATCACTAAATATAATTGGAAAATGCAGTGAACATAGGCACCTGCTCTATACTCTCTTAAAGCCACACAAACCCAAATTTCTTTAGAGTAATTTTTTGTTCTATATAAAAATTGAAACTAGCCATCGACTTAATCAACTGGGAAGATAAGCCCCGATACTAACATTTTTTCAATTTCCATTTTCACTGTCTCCTTGACCCATGAGTTCGATCTATATGTATCGATGATTTTCATCGGCCTCACATCTGCGGCTAGCACAATTTTTCATCTCACCACGTCTCTTCCTTAATCCCTTTAATATCCACAACAAATGAAGGGAACAGTGATACATTCTTAGGAGATCAAATATTTCGATCGTGTGCGTATGCACATTCAATCCTCGATCAAAGCTAATTTTGGTTTCTCATCGACTATCGATATTGTGTTTTCGCAACCTCATAGGTGGTGTATATGGACAAATGGTTACAAGCCCATATTAGACGTCTTCTTTCCTTCAAATTCCTTAAATTTAAAGTTACTTAGGTACTCTAAATTGTCCCCATCAAAGTTCCACATTTATCCAGTTTCATGCCACAAAATTGTAATCTAGATTCATATATGTGATCGAAGGCATCTTCATCCAAGTAGTCCTCAGTAAGATTACCTACTGAAAGCAAGACCTGAAAGGCTTGTAGAGCAGTGCTATCCTTCAGTTGTCATCGATGAATGAAAAATCATTGATAAAATTTGTCATATGGTACCATTGATCGATCTCGAAAATCTCCTAGAGTGTGGAAAAAGCTATGCACCCATTAATTTTCTAAAATTCCTTCTACGATCCATCTAGCTTTCATAACCCTGAAGATGTTTTGAGGGTCGTATGCCTCAATAATTAGTGAAATTGGATGACCAATCTTCGAATACTCTAAATTTCTACTATATCATTGCCAGTTTAACCACACGCTTACTCTCTCATATGGTTGTGATGAGAGCCACGCCACCTTGCCAATGTAGCTAGAGGGCGCACTATCTAACAAAGTCACTTTATGTATTTCCAATATTTTTTAATCAACTTTCATTGATAAAATCAATAACAAAACCCATATCATTGGAAATAGAAATTATCGTACCTGGTACCAACCTAGTGGAGGAAAGTATATCAAGTAAGGATCTTACCATATTTACAACCACACACGATTGAATTTGGGAGGAATGAGTATGAATCCTTGGGAACTCGATTATAATGATCCTTGGGAGACTCTGAACTATAATTACTATTTCACCATCTAGAGGTACTGGCCTTGTAGGTATTATGTGTCTAGTGGACCTTTATAACTTTAACGTAATAGATAAAAAGCGATCATATTTGACAAAGTAAAAGGGGAAGGCTAGAGGGATGTACTACCCGAACTATTGGGCAATGAATCACTACTCGAGGGATACATATCATTCTTGTAAAACAATCTTCATATAGTGAAGTGCATGCCATCATTCGGGCACTCCTTGAGGCATGTAGGTGCCGATCCATCTAACGTCCAATATACACGGCCGGAGGTAAAATCTCTATTTTTTCTCTCAACCTTCGTCATCGTGGCGGTCCCGACCTTTCCTGTGGACCTGGTTTCACTCTAGCTCCATCCAGCTTGCTCAAACTTTGGCCTAGCTTCTTTCTCCTTCTCACCCTTCCATACATCTTAACACCACTCCTGCTTGGTGTAGTTTCCCTTGTCTTCTATAGATCTCCTTCAAATATTTCTCCGCCATTCTTCAACTAGTTGCGTCTCTCCTTGTGCTCTCAAACCTATAGCCTTCTGAAAGTCATGTGCATCCATTTCTTCGATATTTTCATAGCTCCCATCCGTGTAGCATGCCTCCACTCAGGTCATTTCCTAGTACCAAGGCTTTGAAAGCGCCATGGGTGGGCCTCATAACACTAGTAAGTTCTCTTCTACCATCAAAATTTTAATCCACAATGGGATTTCCTCAAGTAATCTTCCTCGTAGTCCTTGACTTGAACACAAACTCAACTTTAGAGAAGGATTGACGGCCCTCCATAGAAAAATTGATAATATACCCCTTTAGAGTCGGTGTCACCAGAAGATGACAGCTCGAGCTAGAAGTCGAGTATCGAGCGAGTGTAATTTAACAAGATCAAACTCGTCTGTAAGTAGAGGAGATCATACTCTAGTTGCACATCTCTTTTTCTTTTATCTGCAGTCTTTCACAACCAATTGTAGAGGTCCTCCAGGAACTTGCAGTAAGAGATATCATACAATTGCTTAGTAGGCTCCACATAAAAAAGGTCTTCCTTTAGCCACTCTGCACTTCGATGATGGAGTTGCGCTTGTTGGGAAAAAACTGCTCTACTTTTTTCATGCCAAAACCTTGCAAATCTTCTTAAATATTCTCATTTTCATATTCCAAATCGCTTTGAAACATTTTAGGTCCCAAAACAATGAAAACCATTTGTTTGTGAAAAATGATGGACAAGTAGCGACCATAGGTTCAAAGCACATAGGTCAAAAGGGTCCATTTGTAATCATCGCTAACACCGAAATTTTCACCTTATTCAATAAGAATAAGGCATCTAATCTGAAAGAGCATGTCACAACCTTACTTAGTTAAGGGATTAGAACTGTAGAATGTGGAGGAATCGTGCAAATGTTACCAATACTCTTAAACTTAGAAACCACTGCCTCAAACGTATAACCATTGCAGATAATGGCTAAAGCATTCAAATATAGCATCTATGCGCATACATTCATAATAAAATTTTAAAGGGGTCACAAAAACCAACACAAGTATATCCAAAAACATCCCCACAACTCTTTCTTTCATTAGTTTCAGATTTCAATACATCAGTTTACATTCATAGCCTTGATGCCTTCTCATGAGAACAATAACTAGGAACATAATCTAATATATGACCAGGTGATCACAAAAGAATGCAGCTCAATGGAGGCCCCACGACATCATTTCAATACACACTATTCATCTCCCCTTCATTTTGGCTTTCCATTTAGCTTTTTATGCACTCCACTTGCCTAAAATGTTGGTTTCTTGCTTGAATGTGCTCGTTGTTTCCTCGGTTGTGAATGTTTCCTTTGTTTTGACTGGTCTCTTCGGCTTGGGTGTCACTTGCATGTGCCCCTATTTCCCTAGCTAACCTTCCACAACCATTATACCTTATCGGATTCCTACTCTTTCCTTAGTTTCCTTCTCTCGCCACTCTCCATTAGTCACATTTATTCAAAATATGGTCAAAACATGTAAAAAAACAGGGCATCAACAACATCAAGCTAAAGAAAGACCAACTTTTTAAATATATATTTTTTTCTTCTTATTTAATAATTTAATTCATTAATATTTCAAATTAGTGGTAAATACTTTTGGAGAATTTGAACAAAGAACCTTTTCACGTGGACTTCATTAACACTACACACATTCACTTTCGATCTAAAACCGCAGTAATATTTCAAATTAACTTAATTAAATAAAATTAACTACTTTAATTCATATATCAAACTATATATATATATATATATATATATATATAATTTTTAACAATTTTCTTTCTCCCAACAAAGCATGAATCTTAAGGCCGAGAAAAACTCCGGTGTTGTCATTGATAATGAGGAATCTCTCGCATAAAGGAGGATTGGAATGTCATGGCCCTAAAATAATTAAACCACCGTGTAATGGCCTAATTCCATGTCATTACAATAATTTCGTAAGAGACTTATGCTTTTTTTTCTCAAGGAAAAAACGACAGATATATTAAAAGAAATATAATGGGTGAAAATGTGAAGTCAAGTTACACTTTTTGCCCTTTTTTTGAGAAAAATTTTTCATTTTTTTGGGTTCTTCAACTTTTACGCAAACTATAACAATTTTTCCGTAGAATTTCATTTTGAGGTAAAAATAAAAGTTGTGAGAAATTTTGTTAGCTTTCTATTACTTATTTTTTGAATTTTTTTTATGCGGATTTGATATGTCAACTTAGCGTTTCTTTGAGTGTGTTTCTTAACAATCAAAGAATTCATAAGTAGTCATGTTATGTGGCAACGTTGTATTCATTGAAAATTCTTGTTTTTTGAAAAAACAAAATGTGTTACAACAATCTGAGGCCGAGTCTACTTTGGTTTCAGCTATATTTACAAAAGCCAATGGATGCATATCATAATTACTAGAATTTTTTTGAACTGGGTCTGTACAACTCTGCGTATTTTTTGATATGTTTCAGTATAGTACAAATTTTCTTTAACATAAAAGTTATAAACTAAAAAATCTAAAAAGCTACATTACGATAGTAAACTGACTCAATGTAATGCCCCATAATTTTTTAAATCTTTTACAATGTATTTGGGAGATAAAATTTTGATTTCACCTAATCAATGACCTCAAAAAATTGTTTGCACTCATTTTATTAGAAAAATAATTAAAATTAATAACGTTTACGAAATTCCATAAAATTTATATTTCAAAGTAGATTCAATCTTGAAAATTCTTTGTCTTGGTTCTGGCATAATTAACAAGTTTTCATGGAGTTTAATCGATCCCAAAGTTGCGAGAATCCGTTTTCGAGGCTCGGCTCAGGCAAATCAAAAGGATGCGTTAGTTCGCGTCGAACTATTAGCTTAGCGTCCGGTAAACCATGTTTTCCGCTTACGGGCTGCTAAAACTAACTGCTTAATAGTTCGGCCCGAACTTATTATCAAAAGTTCGACCTGAACTATTGTGGGAGTTTTCCACGCGAATTTTTTGTGGAGCCCCCTGCTAAAAACACATATTTCGCGTCAATATAAATTTCCCTCGAAATGATCTCACAATTTTCGCGCATTTTCTACACTTTCATTTCATCTTACAACTTGGTTTGAATTCAAAAAATTTCTTCAAAGTTTGGGTTTATTTTGGAAGACATTTTATCGCGAGTGCGTGATTTTTTCTTGGAGGTTCAAAAGTTTTGAATTTAAAGAACTTTTTTAGAAGACATTTTTGGAGGCGACGTGATTTTTCTTTTTGAGGTATGTACGTGTTTTGTGTTGAAATAAATCTTTTTGAGCTTTTTTTGTTCAAAAAGTCTTCACATTTTAAGATTTAAAGAATTTTTGGAAGACATTTCGAGTGTGATTTTTCTTAGAGATGTATGTATTGTATTTGGATTGATTACGTATTTTTTTAGAAAGATTTTTTTAAATTAAATCTTTGTGATATTGTTTGTAATTGAGTTATTGTCTAATTTTGTAGGAAATGAACCTCATACCCTATTACTTTATGGGAAATCAGAACTTGTGTGAGAAAATATGATCGAAAAAGAAAGCCTGAGGAACGTGAGAAGAGACGAGACAATATCGCAAAAGAAAGTTAGAAGCTCTCTCAAATATTGAAGAGGAAAATCAACTACAAGCGTAAATTGAAGCAGTATGTAAATGTAAATATTACATGCTCTATTGATATATTTAAAATTTTCCTAATGTAAAATGTAACGCTTAATTTTTATTTGATAAACTAGTTTGAAAAATATGACTGGATGTAAACGTAGATTGATATATTCCTCAAAATATTGAAGAAGAAAATCAACCTCGCCAGTAAATTGAAGCAGGTATGTAAATGTAAATATTATGATCTATTGATATATTTTTAAAGTTTTCCAAATGTACAATGTAGTTTAATTTTTATTTGATGAACTAGTTTGAAAAATATTTTGTTTAATGTAAACAGATAGAGATACTCCTCAAAATATCTGCAAGAAGAAAATCAACCTCAAGCGTAAATTGAATCGGGTATGTAAATGTAGATATTATGATCTATTGATATATTTAAAATTTTCCTAATATTTATTGACATATTTATTAATTTAGTTATTTATTGAATATGTACTATTTTTTTCGAATATGTACAGAGATGAAATCACTATCGATAATGAGATGTTAGAAAATGTCACATACTAGACATATGGAGATAAAACTCGACTATTTTATACGATATCGTGTCGAGAAAATTTTGGAAATGTTTTTCAAAAAGCGAGGTGACAGAGCTCAAGCTCAAATGTTGAAAGGTCTCTTATCATCAAGGAAATTAAAACAGAAGCGTGCAACACTATTGGGTATCTGGGAAAATCAAACCAAAGATAAAAAAATGAAAGAAGATGTGATAAAAAATATGAGTAGTAATGCTATAGAGTCAATTAAGAGATCTAGAGTAAAAATGTTTCAAATATACGTAGAGGAATACAAATGGCAATGGTTTCACCAAGTACTCAAGAGAATCGTTTGAATCTAACATCTGTGAAACATCTATCGGGATGCTCATCGAAAACCTACTGCCGTAAAACACTCGAAAATTTCGAAATTTCGATGAAATAGACGTAAATGATGAACTCGCTTTGTTGGAGAGACTATTTGTAGGCAACCATACAAAGATAGACTTGGAGAAGATGTTAAAAAAATAATATATGAATAGTTGGAAGAACACTCACGTGAGCCACCCACTGCAAGACATGTGATGTGAAGAATAGCACGAAATCAATACGAAGAACATGAAAAACATCTCTTGGAAACCACTCAAATAGAGTTATTCAACAAGTTCAGAGAAGAGAATCGTCAAATTCAAGTTTCACTCGCGTGTTTGTTCAACAAACCATGGTATGTAAAACCTATCACCGTACGCGACACTTGTTGTTGCCGTTATCATGTGGAATTTGAGTTGTATTATGACACATTCCTTGATTTCGGAGAACATTATGGAAGGATTCACTTCTCCTTCCATTTCATCCGTGAATTCATATCTCAAATTCTATGTGAAAGAGAAAGGCGATGAAATTATTTTACAAAAAAGAAATGTGTTGGTGGTAATCGATGATTGTGGAAATTTGACTAAATTTCAAAACAAATATCGTATTGATATAAATGATCAATCATTGTCAACATGAAAGTGAAATGGAAGAGATACGAATATGCCAAAGACATCGATTCAAAGTGCGATAGTGTTAAAAGAAATTGAATTACGAGAAGACGAAATTTTTCTAATAGACTTTTTGAGAAAGTTTGAAGCAGAAATTTACAAATACACCATGCATTCCCATAGAGCTCGATAGTAGGACTTGCAATTCAAAAATCTCTGAAGTTTTTTCCACCGAGAACCATTTTTTCGGTGATTGATTTTGCAGAAAACCACATTTGCTCCACAGAGAGAAATTCGTGAGTGAATACTATCACTCCGACCAAGTCTCCATGCTCGTTCATATTCTATATAGACATGTCGAACAAAATGTCGATCATATAGAAAGCACGAGTGAAAAATCGACATATCATTAAAGAATATCATTTTTATATCGATGACGATCGTACGCATGATACATAGTTTTGTACAACATTGTTTTGGAAAAATTTATGATTCATTGAAAAATCGTGGAATAACATTCAATGAACATTGGATATGGTCGACGGATGCACAGGGTCAATTCAAATCAAGGCACGATCATTTTTTTGGTTGTGTCGCCTTCATAAGAAAACTCATAAAGCATTGTTGGAATTTCTTTGAGACTGCCATGGAAAAGGAGAACATGACGGCAGGAGCATGCATAAAACGAGTACTTCGAAGATATCAAATGAACCACTTTGTACGCACTTGCAAACGCTCGAAGAAGTTGTTCAATGGTGCAAAAATGCTCTAAGCCATGAGATTAACCCATCACAGAAGTGCAAAGGTACATTCAATTTAATTTATATTGGTAATCTAATTTAAACATTGTACATTTATCATGCAATGATTATTTTTAATTGTATTTTGATATCATATTTACAAAATTCTTTTTCTAATTTTCCATATGAGAAGGTTTTTCTCGGGCATATTGGAATCCTGAGACGTAAATAGATCAATTGGAAATGAAGTTGGAACAATAGAAAGGGACTCGAAAATTTGCATTCAATTCAAAATAAAATTGTCACAAATGTGTTTGCATTGGATAGAAAGAAAATATTCTTGTTTTTGTGATGTTTGCATAGACAACACAAAATCCAATGACATCCGTGAAAACAAAATGTATGTGAACGATTGGACATACATGAGCTAAATACAAAGGGAAAAATGTCCTACTACAATGATTGAAGAAATGGAATCGGATGAAACTACAATATCATCCGATGGTGATCGAGTTTCGATCTTGTTAGATAAGGTAACATTTTTGAATTACTTTTTAATGATTTTTAAAGATTTACAAATTTAAATTTAAATATGCATAATTAAATGTTAAATTTATTTTATTGTGCAAGAGATGTTTTTGTCGTGTAATTGCACCTATTGACAACTGATGAAAATGTGAAGTATTATTTGATGCGTTGCATCGAACAAAAAAATGAAATTATTACAAGACTATAATGATCACGGATTTCTGGGTGATGACAAAGGGTCTATTATGACCGAAAGGTTATTTTTTCAAACAAACTCACAAAGTGGAGACTTTGTTTACTTCGAAGACTATGACCCGATTCCATAAGTTGTCAATATAGTCACTTGGTGTGTGCAAGCACGCATAAAGTTGATAGAAGTTCAATCAAAGAAAAAATCAAAAATTAAGAAATGGAAAAATGTCAAAAATCTGATCATGAACTGATTATTGAGGATGGAATTCCATTAGAATTTTTTTGAGTGAAGTGTCGGACAACAATTTATTATCTTTTAAACCTTTCACAGTACTCAACTAAAAATTGAGCTTATGTTATTTGTGGTTTGCAAATGTTACAAATTGTTTGGGTACAAGCACGTGCTCTAGTTTCCACTGAAAAATAGTTTTTCTATACATGTGCATTGATTAAAAATGTTAAATATGTATTGGATATATATATTCTAGAATGAAATTAATTTTTCTTGTATATTAATTGTTTTTGTATATGTTCTTCGACCATATGGTACAAATTATTTCACTTTATTTTGTAAATTCAGATTCGGTCCCCATATGGCCTAGCCTCCAAGGGACGAGATAACAAGTGGTTGTCCCCACTTGCCCGAATCTCGGCTTTTAAGTACAATTTTACTGCTTTATGTCAAGCATCTTTACTTATGATGTCCTAGCGAAAGATAGATTCTCTTTGTTTCAAGTTTCTAGTAAAAGTTGTCAACGAATGCCCCCGCTCGAACTTTGTAGTAAACACCATACCTCATCTCTCTTGCTCCAATATTATTAGGTTTAATTATTATAACACAAAAAATCGTTTTTACATTATCAGCAATCTTTTTTGCGCTTTAAAGTAAAATCAATGAACACTATTAATCCAATGTCTTTACAAGTAATGTACCATCATACATGCAATTATATCAAATTAGAAATCAACATATACAATGAAATCAATGGGGATTGTCTTGCTGCAAGTAACATAATTTCAATTTACCATATGTGCAAATGTAGGTTGAAACCATCCAAAAACTTTAAGTTGTAAATTGAAACCATCCAAAACTTTAAGTCTTAAAACCCTTTCGATTATATATTGTGCATCATTAAAACATTTAACATTTAAAGTTCATTAAATATCACATGCAAAATGTAGATTGAAACCATCCAAAACTGAGTTTTAAAAACTTCACATGCCATGCCAATTATAATTCAACAATCCAACAAAACATTTAACAAATTAAATATCACACGCCACACTAAGACGACCACACTAAGAGGATTGGTGCACTTCTATTGGAAGGAGTCAATATATGTCGATTGGAGCGATTAGATCGTGAAATTCGAAAAGGAAAGAGCTTGAACCAATTCAAGCACACCGTGATCGAATTGTTCTATGGAGCTTCATGAGAAGAGATATGTGAAAAGCATTGTCAAGCCATAGCCAATTATAATTCAACAATGCAACAAAAACATTTAACAAATTAAATATCACACGCCAAAGTCGTTTCAAGTTTGGTAAATAGTTGTCGCCAAATGACCTACTAGAATATTATAAATAGTAACTTTGTAAGATCATTTGGCATTCGGAAAAATTCGAAAGTCTTAGACTGCCAATCAATTTAAAGTATCATTCACCATAGGGAGTGTAAAATATTCAAAGCAAAGTTGGTGACGATGCTCACTCCTAGCTTGAAGCAAGTAAGCTAATGACCAATTCTTTAATGAATTCCAATGCACTAGACCAACGTTGGTTCAACCTACTTGGTTTTTCACGCAAAAAAATTCCAAGGATGGACTTTCTAGACAAACTGCTGAAATTGAAAAGCTTGACATGGAGATACTGACTACGTGAACAAACACTTCGTGAACTCTTTATGGAAAGGGCTCACTTGAAGGAAATAAGCACCACGTTGCGGGGTAAAGTCAAGAACATGGAAGATAAGATCAAGAGGACTTTCTTGATCCGAAACCTATTGGTTTGAAGAAAGAAAATGCATGTGTTGGCACACTTGGAAAAGAAGACGACCACACTAAGAGGATTGGTGCACTTCGTTTGGAAGGAGTCAATATATGTCGTATTGGAGCAATTAGACAGTAATTCGAAAAGAAAGAGCTTGAACCAATTCAAGCAAGCCCGGGATCAAATTGTTATATGGAGCTTCATGAGAAGAGATATGTGAAAAGCAATCGTTAAGCCAAGGGCTAGTTCGAAAAAACATATTGGAAGAGGAAATGTTGAAGAAGATTGCTAAAATAAGGCACAAGACAAGGAGGAATGATGATGAAAGTTCCTTGGACTTGAGATTCATGTCTACAACCGTACATGGGAAAAAAGTTCTCTCGCTTTGATAGACACGGCTACCCATAGCTTCCTAAGTCGAAAGTGCGCCTTCATCTCTTAGAAAGAGGAAGGCTAGCATCGAGAAAGAGTTGAGTGCTTTCAATGCGCTCAACTCAAGGATAAAAGTAGCACGACCGGTGTCATGAAAAGCACACATGTGAGAGTAGGGTCATGGTTTGGAAAGATAGACTTAAGAGTCATTGACATGGATGATCATTCTATGATGGACCATACCAATGATGGACCGAGACATTCTCTTAATTTCTTGTGATCAATCTTAAAACTATTTTATGAAAGATAGATAAAACATTTAAATATTTAGCTCAAACTCTTGTAGTAAACACCATACCTCAAGTCTCTCTTGCTCTCCAATATTATTAGGTTTAGTTATTATAACACAAAAATCATTCTACATTGTCAATAATGTTTTGTGCTTACACCAAAATCAATGAACACTATTAATCCAATGACTTTACAAGTAATGTACCATCATACATGCAATTATATCAAATCAGAAATCAACATATACTACATAATGAAATCAATGCGGATTGTTTTGTTACAAGTAACATTTCAATTTACCACATGTGCAAATGTAGGTTCACATTCTATCATTCATGTTACATCGAAATCAATGAACACTATTAATCCAATGACTTTACAAGTAATGTACCATCATACATGCAATTATATCAAATCAGTAAATCAACATATACTACATAATGAAATCAATGCGGATTGTTTTGTTACAAGTAACATTTCAATTTAGCACGTGCAAATGTAGGTTCACATTCTATCATTCATGTAGTTTTTAAAAACTTCTGATACTCATTAGAATTATAATTCAACTATCCAACAAAAACATTTAACAATAAATATCACATGCCATGCCAATTATAATTCAACTATCCAACAAAAATATTTAACATTAAATATCAAATGTCAAATGTAATTCAATGACAACATTACTTCACATTCACATGCCAAAAGTACTAAAACCATCCAAAGAACATTGAAATCAATGAACAAGTTATTAATCCAATGACTTTACAAGTAATGTACCATCATATGTATGCAATTATATCAAATCAGAAATCAACATATATAATGTAATGAAATCAATGGGGATTGTCTTGTTACAAGTAACATTTCAATTTACCACATGTGCAAATGTAGGTTCACATTCCATCATTCATGTAGTTTTAAAAACTTCAAATGCCATGCCAATTATAATTCAACTATCTAACAAAAACATTTAACATTAAATATCACATGCCATGCCAATTATAATTCAACTATCTAACAAAAAACATTTAACATTAAATATCACATGTCATGCCAATTATAATTCAATCTATCCAACAAAAACATTTAACATATGTCCAAAAATATGTCCAAAAAACATATTGTAATAAAATATGTCCAAAAATTGTAAATCTCACTCAAGTATCAAACCGTATCAAGTTTAACAAATTTTAAAACCATCTAAATTTTGAAATAAAAATCAAATCCATCGATATCTTGTCCATCAAATGGAAGATCTAGCCTCCGGGTCTCGGTTGGCTCGCTATCTTGTAAAGGGAAAACCTACATACACAATGTACATGTACTTGAACATTAAAATTTGAAGTTTTAAAAATGAACGAGAATATATATATCTAGAACTTCATGTAAAAAACAAAATATATATCGCGCAATACCTCGTAAGGTTGCCTCTCCATTTGATGAGCAAGGATCTGCCATAGAAACATCTCTAGTGGTAACTCCGTACAATATACATGTACAGTATAAATATAAATTTATATATATATATATATACGTAAATAATTTATATAAATTAAAAACTTTCAAATGAAAATGCACGTAGTGTACATATATATAAACTTATTTGAACAATAATATTAAAAAAAAGAACTAAAGACAACTTCTTCAAATGCTGTGGATGTCCCTATCTCCGTCGCTAAAGTCCTCGGATTAAAAAAAATCTTCTATACAAACCTAAATTCAAAAAAATTTTAAATAACTCAAAATATAGATCTCTCTCTATATATCTCAATTTTTTTATGGAACTTTTTGAGGTAACATAAATTTTGAACTTGTGAAAAATTGTCCATACTTAGTCATCTCCCAATGAAGTAGAAGGTTATCTCCTAAAGAAGAAGAAGGTACGGGATCCCAAAAACATCGCATCGGAATCTGTACTCGTTAAAACATTTTATCGAATTATATATATACATACATGTACATGTGTGGCAACAATTATTTATTTTAGAGTCACTTAAAAAACACTAACATACATGTGCCAACATATCATGATGGGCGTGACCCATCTCGCATCGCTTTGAGCCGTAGGTCCCGAACGTAATATTAACATTTTCATCACGCATCATGCCCGAGAACTGCAAATGGTGTTTTAACATATAATCATACCTTTTTGTTAGATTAATGTACACATACAAATAAATGTATACATGTGTACATACACATGTATTTATTACAAATTGTACACATGTATATGTAAATATAATTTCAAATCCTAAGGTCACTAACACATACCGTTCCTATGCCCTCTTCCTCACGAAAAAATTAGGTCCTGCAGTACTCATTGCGACAATTTATTGCGTATGTTCGGAGATCTTCAACGATCATGTTGTAAATCTCCTCATCTCGTATGATAACAAAATTGGCACGTGCATATTCACGTGCTCTTTGTCGATTTAAGCCAAGATCGACTCCACTCAATCCGCTATGAACATTTTCGATCATAACATCTCTTGCTTCACGACTTATTTGAGAAGTCGCATCCATCTCTCGATCGCAAGGTTTCGACTCGAGACGGTCGACTCACCAATGGCGGCTCAGTGGCGAGGCAACTCCACATCTCGCTGCGCCTCTTCACGTTGACATAATCGACCTCTCCCCGGCCAAAAAAATCCGAAGGAAGATCATTATAGTCGGGTTTCATACCCAAAAAAATTCTCGCATAAAACATTTGTGCAAAATAAAGAGGAACCTCATCGTTCCATGGAAGCCTTCCAAAGGCCGCAAGATGTCGACTATACAAATATTTTGCTATGTCCGGGTGCTTGAACATCGCACCTTCAACATCTTCTTTTTGGCCCTTCCTTATAATTAAACATTGACTTAGCCTCGCTTTCTCTTGAAACTTGTTTTTTTATGTCCCGCCATTTATCGGGACCTATCACCGTTTGCTCTTTCTCGTCTCATCACTTCTACAAACGAATCGTTGGTTGGCCCCAAATCTTTGTACACTTTTACCATTTCACTCAATGAATGTGTAACTATCTCGTAGGCTTTGTCTACTCTCAGAGTAGAGTCAAATCCTGGAGATCTCTCTGAATTTTGCATAAAGGCTTTGACACCTTTGTAAGGTGCATTCCGCCATGTTCGTTTCCCCATGGTATATCAAGAATCTCAAACTCGGATAAGTTGTGCTAGGTTGACAGACCTTCTTCTTCTTCAATGTAGCGCTGCCTCACAGGCTCTTTTTTGACCACCGGCTCGAACATTTTCAGCCTCTCGCATCAATATATATAAAATTTCATATATTAGAAAAAAACACGTGTAAAAAAAAGTTGTAAAAATTTAATGAAAAAATATTGAAATTGATGGCAACCTTGATGTTGTTGGTTAACATCATCTCCAACATGACCCCGCTCGAGAACCAGACTCCTTAATGATGTCATTGAGAACCAGACCCACGACGGACTCGTATGAGAACCCAAGAATCGTTGATTTGGCCGGCCTTCGTGGGGAATAAATATCACCCCCTTCTCGGCACTCGCTACCTCGACCGAGCTGAACCTTGGCCACGCTCCATTGATGGAGTAGAAAGCCTTCTCCTCCTCGCCTCCTAAAAAATTAAAATATGAAACTTATTAACAACTAATTTCACTCACAAAGTTAATAAAAAAATCAATTCCATATGTACACACATGTATGGAGATTTAAGATTATATTTAAATACCGTGAACATCCTCCAATCCTCGACTCCTCCATATGGGATTCACCGATCTTCGTCTTTCATCCTCCATGATATATATCTATTGGTCAACATTCACAAAATAGATTTCAAAAAATCAATACCTCGAAGTATTCTTACATTTCGCCTCCTATTTTTCTTTCTTTCCAACCAAGGTTTATAAAATAACATGAGAAGCAACATGAGACTTAGAACAATCATTTTCATTATCTATATGGAAGGCAAGAATGATTATATCCCCTTGAGCTTAAGGGTATGTAGTTTGTCAATTTTTATCATATATTTTTTGGTAAGTGTAAATGTTTTTTTTATCTATAGTACAAGTCATGAGTTCCCCACTTTTTACCTTATGTAAAGCATGATTCTAGGATTACTAAAATTTGTACTTGGTTTTTTAAGAATATATCAAATAAAGTTTTTTTGAGAAGCAAATATGGCTTTTTTCCTTAGAATTTGGCACTTTGAATTTCCTTACCCATATTTCTTGTTAATGATTATAACCTTAAAATGGCTAATATTGGTTTGTCATCATCATCTAAAAATGACTTGGCACATGAAAATTTACCATGTCCATCATCATCACTTCACACCATCTCATACATGACCCCTTCTACATATTATATGCATGAATTTTTGAAATGTCATCCTCTCTACCTATCCCATGAATGGATTGTGACAACAGGTGAATAAAATACAATTTATAAGCATAAGATAGTTTCTAGCTTGTCCTCCTCCATCCGCCCCATAGCTAGTGAATTCTCAATTTTCCACTTCCAACTTTCTATTCTCGAAATTCATTAGCAGCTAATTTTATCGATAGCCACACCACTATACATATAATTATCATATTATACACTACTACATTAATGAACTTACGTTGTTTGTTATTGTAAAGTCCAATAACAAACAATGTTAATTGAGTTTAGTAGTGTATATAACAATTTCTTTGACTTCCAAGTGTGTTGTGACTAAATAGTAGAATTAACTACCAAAATGAATTTCCAAAATAAAATGTTGGAAGAGAAAAAATAGGCAATCATTAGATATGGAGTGCGTGGAGGAGGACAAACTTATACCGATCATTTCCTTATCAAATTTCCTTTATTCACCTAATGTCACAATCAATCGTGGTTTAGATAGAAGGGATGACCTACCATAAATTCAATCATATAATGTGTAGAAGGGTCATATGTAGATGGTGTGAAACGATGATTACAAACATGATAATTTTTCATCTACTAGGCCATTTTGAGATGATGATTACAAACTAGTGCTAGCCCATTAAAGGTTATAATCATTGGTTCCTAATGTGGGGTGGACAATTTAAATCAAGTTCGTATCAAAGTACAATTTAGCTCATTTTAGTCAAGGTTAGTTAGAAGAATTAGCTATTGGTTTCTACCTTCAATTTCCTCCAAAATGAATGTGTACGTGCTTTTGCGAGACATTAGAGACATTAGAGGAACAAGGTCCAAATTTTTGATGAAAATGTGCTATGAAAGTAAAGGGTTTTAAAGGCAAGCATGTACAAGGCATAGTTGAGCCAAATGTTCTTCAAGAAGGGCCTAATTATTTGGGTCTTGGTTATGGAAAACATGGACAATGCTCCAAAGCCAAGGAGGCTTGTGAGGTTTGTGTTCATGATGAATGGAACATGTACATAGTTTACCTTAAAGTCGTCGTGTTTTACGAATATTAAAAAAATGAAGAACTTCTATTTAGATCCATTCCATAGATTGACTCGCAGTGGGCATTTACTAGATATGTCACCTTTCATAAAAGATGAGATCCAGAGGCTACCCGGCCTCTTGCGACTCGCCTATAGAACTTGTAGAAGTAAACACTAGAGGCATTAACAATATCAAAGAACTAGACATGGGAATGTGTCTCTTTCCCTACGCAAAAAAATAATTCTTGAGGTAGTTAATCTTCATAGACAGGTCATCAAGCAAGTCAATGTGATCATCCCTCCTTCCCTCCCTTCTAAAATAATTATGTTTTTGCGTGGTCGTAAAGCCAAAATATGGAGACAATTATCACCAAATCCAACGTATGATTATAGCATGATGGAGAATATCTAGCGCTTTCCCTTGTTAAATATATTAACAAGGGAAAGCGCTAGAGATTCTCCATCATGCATAATCGTACGTCGAGTGCTTATAGAGTGAAAAAACTAAAAGAATCAACTTGTAGGGTCATTTTAATGGGGGGTGGAGAATTCCCGGGTCTTTGCAAATTCAAAGTATGGTGCATGTTGCATGAAGCAAGATGTTGAAAGTAGAGTTATGTTAGACACACATAAATGCAACAAATATGGAAA
Organism: Pinus albicaulis; assembly: GCA_034641835.2. Lineage (NCBI taxonomy): Eukaryota > Viridiplantae > Streptophyta > Pinopsida > Pinales > Pinaceae > Pinus > Pinus albicaulis. Next base: position 100,703 of record JAXQQM020079862.1, read on the forward strand.
TTTGTACATGAGCTCTATTATTTGACTTAAGAGTCGCTTGTTTGAATTTAGGCATGTTTTGTCAACTTGTGTTTGGTTGATGGTTTTGTACACCAATATGTAAGAGTACACGGACATATTCACATGATGTGAATTTTTTTTTCTTTGAAGGAGAAAAATGACGTGTTTTCGCTTGATGGTTTTGCTTGTGACAAGACGTCACAAGATTTTGCGTAGGTCCACTTCTTTTAGCGAGAGCCTCATGATTACAACCTATCCGTGAGAATCAAATGGGAGTGCATCCTTATTTTGAAAACAAGTAGGATTCTAAGCTACCTAGGACTCAAACCATCATTTTTAAATTTGAAATATAATGGTGTTGTTTGAATGCCCGAATCCACAACCCTAACACATGAAATCACTAATCTAATTACACATAAAATAAATAGTTATTTTCTTCAAAATTAAAAAATATAACTAAAAAACTAAATTCAACATAGTTGAAAGAAAAAAGAAGCGCCATTGAAATGGTTTGTCGACAAATGGTTAGATTTCTTATCCAATTAAGGCCTAGCATGTATTTTGATGTTTCATTAATTTCTTTGCAAATTCAAAGTATCCAAAGGTATGTTGCATGAAGCAAGATGTTGAAAGTACATGAGCTCTATTATTTGTCTTCGTAGCCGCTTGTTTGAAGAGGCATGTTTTGGCAACTTGTTTGGTTGATGGTTTTGTACACCAATATGTAAGAGTACATGGACATATTCACATGATGTGAATTTTTTTTTCTTTTGAAGGAGAAAATGATGTGTTTTCAGTTTGATGGTTTTGTTTGTGACAAGACGTCACAAGATTTTGCAAAGGTCCACTCTGAGCGAGAGCCTCATGATTACAACCTATCTCGTGAGAATCAAATGGGAGTGCATCCTTATTTTGAAGGAGAAATTTTCAATAGGCTTTAGGAAATTTAATTTCAAGTCATTTAATTTCACTAGAAATAATTCGTAGGTACATGATATGAATAGTATTTAGGAAGAACAATAGTCCCTCATGGAATATGAAGAAAGTAGCCACTTCATTTTGTATATATGCATGCTTTGAGTTACTCCTCAAAAAAATTTCAAAACATGTGTATTTATTACTCTACCCATCCCGATTTTCATAGGATCCATAGCACATACATTTCTATATGCACCCTAGTTGTTGTAAGGCCTAATTATTTCATCACTTTCAAAGGAATTACATCAGTTGTTTCTCCTAAATATAGCATATAGTTGTGTAATAATATTTTATTTATAAATAGGAATATATGAAAATGTATATGAATTACATTTTTTATTCCCTTGATTCATCTTTTATAACTCTATAGGATAATCCTCAAAAGTAGGGTCATCTACTTCATCAAATTTTAACAACTTCTTAACCTCATATCTTTATTTCATATTTGCATAACTTCCACAAATGGGATAGAAACAAGATATTTTTCCAAGTGTTGAAGTAAACCAACATTAATTTCATTGTACACTCTTTATATAGGTATGGTTGAATGTTGTACATCCGGTACATAGATCAATTTGTTGTTTTCATTGTTTACTCTTAGAAATTATTTGAAGTGGGAGCGAAGAGTTGGTTTCTTCCTAGGTTGGCTTACATTTCCTTTAATATGTGATCCATGCCTTTCTCTAATTCATATTTTTATCTCTTGTATTAATTATGTTATTCTTTCTATGTATTGTTCAAGTACAAGGGGGTGAAATAATTTCTTATCATTTTCTAAGTGGTGAGGTCGTTTGAATCTCTAATAGTTGTGTTGGTGTGGTGGGAAACTATCAAACTCGTATAGCTCATAGAGAAACAAATTCTGAAATAGAAATTAATATTAAGATATGGAATAAGTAGATACTTTATATCCATAGATATGTTGTATTGTACGGTTACACATTCTCGTACTAACTATAGACAAATAATTCGAATCGGAACTAAGGTAGACAGACATATCTCTAAAATGTATATTTATGCTAAAAGTAGAAATTCAAAGCATCTTTGCGAGAGAAAACATTCTAATATTTGATACTCGAATTACATCCCGAGCAACAAAGCTAGTTATACATGAATGAAAATAAAAAGTACAAATATTGTAAATAGTTACTAGTCCATAATAGAGATGTCCGACTGGATAAATAAAGGTATCGCATAGTTAAGAAATATTCATATACTATCGTATATTTGGATGTAACAAATTATGATCTAAAATATATGCAGGAAATAGTATGTGCATAATTTCAAGATGCATTCGAGACATGTTACCGTGGACAAAACACCGACTATAAATAAGTCATGGTATAGAAAATATAAAATATCTTCATTTAAACCAAATAGAGCCTTATATTTAGAAGCTAGAAACATATTTGTAAACTGTTCACACCCTAAGAGTTATAGGATTACATATAACTGCTTATAATAAATAAAATTACAATGAAACACTTTGTCTCCTTTTTCACAAATTTGTAATAGTTCTTAGAAATTCTACGTGTAACTACATGTAAGAAAAACCGATAGGGTGTCCAACCAACCTCTCGAAAAGAAATAGCCCTCGTATTTTTTGAGGGACGAAATAAAGATATAAAACGTGTACCAATCCCAATGGGAATAATATTGAAATTTTACCTGAAATCAACAGAATCAGATTCTGATATAGAAGGGTTTGAAATAAACATGATTAAATATAAAAATTTATGTAGCAAATTGGTGCAGAAGCAGTATATGACAGATTACTGGAAATCAGTGAAAACGTTACAACAACATCGCAGAGCCTAAGAAGTACACATATGGTGGAGATATATATACACATATATTGCGTACAAGGGGAAAACTTATTCATTTACATAGTTGTCAAAAAGTAATAATATTCTAGCAAACGATAAAGTAACCAGAGAGAAAAAGGGCTTGGGACTTCAACCACATGGATGTGTTGAAATCCAGGAACCATGACGCAACAAACCCAAACGAAAAGGGAAAAATAGGGAATAACATACTTAAAAACAAACTAAGTCAGTTATGTATGCTAATAGTCTTAAGAGAAGCCAACGATAGAAATAAATCAACTGTAGAATACCAAAGCTCCAAAAATGCAATAGCAGAAGTCTGAGGATTGTTCCACCATTCACCGGGGGTTCAGAAAATGCGGTGATAAAATGAAAACATAGACAAATTCCGAAATTCAACAACACCCTATTTAAAATAAAATTGGAATAGGTAGAAAATATGGGAATTTCATTTCACATTTGAGAATTTACGCCTAGGCATTGTCTGTGAGGAAATATCCTCTCAAGAACAGTGAAACAGACTTCCAAATCAGTGAGTATTGGAGTCAGGAAAATAGTGAAACCCAACGAGAACATTGTGGGCAACCTTGTAATTAAAATAGAAGAGAAAAGTGGATAGACAACTTAGCTGTTTTCTTTAGCTGTTTTCTGAAGGTATACTATGGTGTGGGTAATAGAACGTACCCGGCAGATTTTAACGTTGGCGCCCCTAACGACGACGAGCAGAACCTCGACCAGATGCGGCAGAACCTCGACCAGAGATGCGGCAGAACCTCGACGACATAACAGAAATTCGCGTGAAAACAATGAAAACAGTAAACTGATACCCTTCGCGGGCGATTTATTTATAAAAACGTAGTTCGGCCGAACTTACAAGTTCCGCCGAACTCATAGTTCGGCCGAACTTTCAACTGAGTTCGGCCGAACTACCATTGCCGGTTTTCCAAACCTCCGGCAAAAATTCTGTTTGCTGGGCCGTCACTGTGCCGTCAATATAAACGGACTCAAAAGTTCGGCCGAACGTACTAAAACAGTTCGGCCAAACTATTATAAAGTTCGGCCGAACTTTATAAAATGTTCGGCCGAACTATTGCCAAAATTTTTTTTTTGCCCCCGATTCTCAATGACAGTACATGATCATCGATACATTCTCAAACTGTTATTTAAAACAGCGAGAAAACCCCATTACCAAATACATCCAGAATACACTTCTGAAGAGAAGTGATTCGATGTTCATGGCCTACAACATAGCGGATAGTATAAAACATACCCACGAGATCATCCCTGTATACAATGAAAAGAGCCAGCAGAGAAAATATGCAGCATCATATTCATGATAGAAAAGAAAAAGGATAACTGAAATGAAAGAAAGCAAACAAAAGGTGATTTCCACAGAATCATCAAAACTGATAAAAGGCTGTCACGCTAGGCAAATACCAATCAGGCTCGCTTGAAAAACATCATGTCCGCATGATATATGGAATCTGATACACTTGATAAATATGGCCGATCCACTTGAAGAAGAAAGAGCAGCCCTGGACAAAACCAAAACCCCTGCACACCCTAACAGGCTCGCTTGATAAACTGTTCTGAAAACAAAAAGGTACCCCATCAACGATGAGATTGGTCCCCATGATTGGGGGAAAACCGGCACCCCAACTCGATCCGGAGATCCAACACCTTACAGCATCCAACCAAGACCGGCGTTTCCTTCTGAACCAGGATCAAAAGGAAATGATATGTTCAAACTAAAAGAGAACACATCGGCCGTCCGGATCATGCCAATACCCGATGCAACAGAAAACGAAGGATCATAAAACTGAAAAACACCGTAATCCATTGAGGATACAGTGAACATCGGAGAAAGAAAAGGCAGTATAGAAAAAATCCTGAGATCGATAATGCATGCCCTAAGAGCAGATAGCCACGAGCCCAAAGCCTGAAGGATAAAGTCGGGGGATATCCGATTGAGGAAGCAGCGGAGAGAGGCCGTAGCATATAAAACTAGAGTCGCCCGGATCGAAACAATCCAAGAAACTATAACCGGAACACTGTTAAGAAGGTGATAACGGTAGGAGAGCTGTCCACGTCATGATTCAGAAGCGGTCACAGTAGAGAGGCAACCGTATAATGATGAGCTGGTGAACGAATGTCATTGAATGTTGAGTTGGTATCATTAAATGAGACAACCAACCACCAACGGGCCAATAAATCAAATCGCCGTCGGGGGCAGAAAGATGGAGTGGGAAATACGGAATGCCAGTGCCCCTGAAATATAATTCAAATTAGCCGGAAAACCAAACGGCTAACCGGAAAAACCAGAATCCCCTCAGCTATGGCAGAAACCTCAAACATGTCATCCATGGAGATCCGCCATCACCCGCAAAGGCAAATCCCGAAGGGCCCCCCTAAAAAACAGAAAAACTGCTACAGCACGCGGAACACCATCCATAAGCATGCGGGTTCATTCTCAGTCGTTGGTAGTCGCCATAGCCAAGGGATCCGCGTTATTGCTATGGCATTCCTTCAACGATCAACTTCTGCCGCTGCTGTTTGAATGATCCCCGCAATCCACTTCCAGGAACAGCCAAAATGCAATCAAATCATCAAACAATACCCCGCAAGAGAGCGACTTGAGCATCCGGCAACATTCAGCGTCGCAGGCAGCATGAAGAACACCGGGTCACCAATAACCAGAACGTGCACTGGGAAACCCAACGTTCATAGCCAAAAAAAAACTACCGCTCAGCAGAAAACACCAGCAGCCTTCACACAGGAGAAACTGAAGCACCCAAGGTTCAGTATTTGCCACCAAAGCAACAACAAATTGCCCACAGAAGGGTTCCAGCTAAAGAACATCAACAATAGCCACCAAAACCAACATCAATTTGTCGTCCATGGGTTCCAGCTAGAAACATTCAACATAGCCACCAAATGCAGCAATATGTTGTCCTAAATGGGTTCCAGCAAAATACATCAACCCAGGCACCAGACCATCAAGCACCCCCCACCACGAAAGCTTTGTCACACGCATTCCACCACGGAAGCAAAGAACATCCTTGTTTTCGATGCACTCCAAACCAGGCACCTCACCAGAAAACACAACCCGACTTCACTCAGGAGAAACTGTAGCACCCAAGGTTCAGAAATTGCCACCAAAGCAACAATAAATTGCCCACAGAAGGGTTCCAGCTAAAGAACATCAACAATAGCCACCAAAACCAACATCAGTTTGTCGTCATTGGGTACCAGCTATAAACATTCAACATAGCCACCAAATGCAGCAACATATTGTCCATAATGGGTTCCAGAAAAATACACCAAACCAGGCACCAGACCATCAAGCACCCCCCATCACGAAAGCTTTGTCACAGGCTCTTCCTAAAACTCAGCGTTCTAGTATTTCCAGGGCGTCACTAGTGCAACGCCTTTACGCATTCTGCACAACAAAAAACCCTAACCCAGACCCATTTTCATGGAAGCTGCCCGTATATCCGCCTCCAAAATCTATGTGCAGACCCCAGCTTTTCACCATCTCTGCATCCCAACGCTCCCCTGCATCTGCTTCGCAATCTCCAAAACGTCTGGTTTTGCTCACTTAGTGGCAATACCGGAAGAGCACTGGCAGTTCAGGCAATGAACTCCTGTCCCGCGTTAGTTTTTACCCAGACGATTCCATGCAGGGTCCATCAAGCACCCCCCATCACGAAAGCTTTGTCACATGCTCTTCCTAAAACTCGGCGTTCTAGTATTTCCAGGGCGTCACTAGTGCAACGCCTCAACGACCGCCTCACTCCAAATGTATTTTTTATCACTACCGTTTTCAAAACCGTTTCTTATGTGATGGTTTGATCAGGTTTTATACGCTGTTTTATCTTAGCATAACGGTCTTATTGCCTTCCAAAGTTGCTCGTACCAAGAACCTGAAGTTACGTTGAACGATAGCAGATTTTAGATTAGGGGATCAAGCTGCTCAGTAAATGGTTTGGACAGGATCTGCACTTTCTACATAAGGATTCCCATCTCGTAAAACAAAAAAGTTTATTAATTGAAATTGGTCTAATATCATAGTAATAAGTGATCATTAATGATGAATGTTACAACTGTTCCCTGTGATTGTTATGATTACATTGAACTCGGATTCAACGGGTTTTATGGTATTTAAGTAAAAGGCGTGTCGATAAAATCGCTCTCGAAGAATAAACATGCGAAGTATTTTTAAAAGGAGTAATTAAATTTATTTATTTTAAATTTTTTTTTTTAATTTAATCATGTTTTCGGATATCTATTTATCTTAAACATCATATTAAAAAAATCATAAAAATTAATTAAACTAAAATATTATTTTAATAATAATTGATTTGATAAAACACTTGCTTATATATTTTTATTAATTAATAAATTTAATTAAAAGGTAAAAACATATATAACTATTCTCAATTTTTTATTTATCACGGCTAACACACAATATATCATATAGCATAAAGAGATATCACTACTAACACTGCATATAACATAAAGAGATCTCTGACTTGTATTGGATGTGGTTCCATATTGAAGAACATGTGGTAGATGGATTCAAGAGTAATGATATTAGTGAAAGGATAATATTTTGAAGAGGATGTTGATATTGTGATGATGGAAAATGTATTACAGTATATTGATGAAAATATGTTAGATCGAAAAAGTATTATAGATACAACTGTGTGAAAGTGGAAAAAAAATTGATATGAAATAATTAATCAGGTTTCTAATTATAAAGTGTAGCATTATGGGTAATCGATGTTATTCAAAGGGCTTGTGCCTAAAGCACCTGCTAAACTTTTAAATCATAATTATATGTTGAAGGATGTAGTTAGGGATATATAAGCTTAAAGGATTATGATGGTATTTGAAGGGCACATTCTTTTTCACATCTAGATAAATATGACATATGTTGTCTTTTAAGACAATTAATGATATTCTTATTATACAAATCAACATATAATTTAATTTATTTAAATTTATGATTTTGAATGCATTAAATAGATGAAAATTAAGACAAATATTTTATCTAATTATTAATAATGTAGAGTTAAAGATTATCATTTTCTTGAAATTGCATATTTTCACTTTGCTAACATGACATAATAATAATATTAATGCTCAACTAATAAAAAAATGAGGTGTGGTATTTTTTATCACTACCTAAACAAAGCTAGAGATGTTATTATATTGACTATTTCTATTAGAAAGACCAATACTATTAAGAGTCGAGGGTAGTTCGGTTCTCTCAGTATCATTGCAACATTTTCTTAGGTGGTTCAGTTGTATGAGTATTTACACAACATTTATTAGTGCCAATATAAGTTTTATAATAGGTACAATATTAAAATTCATACCATTATTGAAAAAGTTAATATTTTTATTTAACAAAAAAAGAAATATAAAATTACTAAAATCCCATACTTTAATATATAAGGTAATTGCAATTGCTCCATCAATAACAGAAATAAAATTGATACATCTCACAGTGAAGTAGGAGTATTAAATCCGTAGAAATTACACTAGAAAAATAATTAGATATTTAAAAGGGATTTACACTCAATAAAATATTTATTATTAGTCATTTATATATAATCAATAAATTCCATAAAGATGATTTTTTATTAACCCCATCCAGGAAACTCTCTTATACGTAAGCCTTCATTCACCCATTATAAGTTATTGCACAATGTGAGCATGGATGAGGATTACATGAATCACAATCAAAATAGATACTCTATCCATGTGACCCCACTCAAATGGACTCGATTGTATGGCATAAACATCGAAACCCTGCCTCTCTAGCATTAGGTTCCATAGTATTCTGCATTCACCCATTATAAGTTATTGCACAACGTGAGAATGGATGAGGATCACATGAACCACAATCAAAATAGATACTCTATCCATGTGACCCCACTTAAATGGACTCGATTTTATGGCATAAACACCCAAACCCTACCTCTCTAGCATCAGGTTCCATAGTATCTAAAGATCCGTCTTTGAATATAAAGAAACAAATGTGGCATGCTACAGTAAAGTATGGAATGGGTGGAAATCAATATTTGGGTCTCATGAATCTTTTCTAAAATTATAGGATATTGGGTAGATTGGGTTACTTGTCTTCTTGAGTGGGTGCAACCTTCATTTTGTAGGGGTTATTCCACCATGTTGACTAGACCCAACAATCAACCATGTTAAGCATGAAAGTCTATCAATTGCCTATTATACATACAAGTTGGTCGATTATCAAGTCATCATGCAAGTTGATTTAATGAAACCATAAGTCAAACCAACTGAGAAAGGAAGTTAGACAATTGAAAATTCTTTCTAACTAATATTGGAAGTATATTTATGTCATTTTATAAAAATATTGTGATATATAGTATGATTACAATAATAAAGTGTATAATGTTGGTTCTCCCATTACTTATTACTCTCTCTCTCTCTCTCTCTCTCTCTCTCTCTCTCTCTCTCTCTCTCTCTCTCTCTCTCTCTCTCTCTCTCTCTCTCTCTCTCTCTCTCTCTCTCTCTCTCTCTCTCTCTCTCTCTCTCTCTCTCTATATATATATATATATATATATATATATATATATATATATATATATATATATATAATTAATATTTACAAGTCCCTAGGTTACAACATTGGTTCTATTGCTAGTAGTTCCTAAACCTAAGTCTATTTAAATATGCACACACATAGATGTTGAGTGTGGAGAATATTTGTGATTGGTGGGAGCCTAAGATAAAAAAATCACCTAAAAATTTATACAATAAAATATAATTTTTTTGGGCAAATTTCTCGAGATAAACTCACCAGCAATTTTGGAAGCAATCCTTGAAGAACTAAGAAAATGCATCAACCATCTAAGTCATGAAAAGGTGTAATATTTATGATAAATTAATTTTAAAACCAGAAATGGAGGATGGACATATCTACATGCATGGGTTGAAAAAATTTCTCGAGATTATTGTGAAGAGCAAGCATGGTAATATAGAATGCTAGTTGATACAATTGGAAAAATTTATGACAATTTTCATGAATATTTATTTTACAATATACCATATTTATTATAGAAGTTTTTTTTTGATAAAGGAGTTGGTGATATTGTTGAATATTGAGCTCCTATATGTGATCTACCAAATACAAATTGAAAAGAATATCAAGATGAGTGGGAAATATTTTTACAGTATAATTGTATGAATACAAGAGAATCCTAGGATTATTTCTTATGAAAATGACTATGAAAACCTTGTCCACCATCACCAACATAAAGAAATATAGATCGTTAATGAGGGGGGGAGGGGTTTGATGCTTCATGAGATGCCTAAAATAGGATAATCCCATTTTACCACACTAAGTAGAATAATGTTGGAAGTAAGGAGGAAGGCACCTGAAATTAAGTACACTCTAGATCAAGAATCAAATCGAAATACTACACATCAATCATGGTATTAAAAACCATCGGTTAATATTCAAAATATAGAGAATGATAAAAGACAAAGAAGGTGGGAAGAAATGAATAACATGAGGGATCCAAAACGTTCAAATAGAAAAGAAGCTTATGATTCATTGATCGTTGGTGCATTGGACTCATTTTAGATTGGTGGGGGATAATGAAATTCAAGAGGTGCAACAATGACTCCTATTAGAAGTCTTATTCTTTAGTTTCTTGATGAAAAAAATGGAACCTTCAAAATGGATAATAGGGCACAAATCATAGATGTCAATGACTCAAGACCTGTCATACAATGACCCCCTATTAAAGAAACTACCCCCCATATCAGAGGCTTCCTCCTTTTGTAACTTTGGATAGGCCCCCAATCTTCCATTGTGGGGTACATAATGGATGATAATGGTAGCTTGTTGATAGAATTTTGATTAAAATGATAGAAATAAATCAAATTCATCTAGGAATTCAAGGAGAAGAAATTATCTTCCTTCATACTCGGGATATATTAGATGTTCCCTCCCACCTAATCTACTTATTGAACAGAAAAAAGACTTTGAATTAGTCAATAGTCTAGATGAGTCAACATGTTCCTTTGAAATCCTATTTATCAAGTATATATAAAAATATTTTCAAATGAATGAGAAAATCCTAGTAAGTAAATAAGTGAAAATATGAGCTACATGTAGTATGATAGGGTCAGAATAGTTACTCAAACCACTCAGGTTGATTATCTAGTGATCGACATTCCTATTCGAACCATAGTTAACTTCACAATTTACTCCCCCAACTAGTCAATAGATTGAAGCTCCCTCGACACATTTAAATTTAAATACTCAATGTAAAAGGATGGGTCTAAATAATATCCCCATATATGGGGGAGGCAAAGATTAAAAATCCATTTTTCATTTGTGATATTTTTTAGGATTCCTCTGACATCAAGGATGGGGATAAGTAGATGTCTCAATTTAGCATAGGTTTGCAAAATACAACCTTCATCCAGTTTACAAACTACATTAAAATCAAACAATAATAAAAATTGGGAATCAAGCATAAATTCCTTACATTATTTATAGATCAATATATGAAGAACCCATAAAATCATAAACTCAAAGAGATAATAGAAAAAATAGAGGAAACAATTCAAGAATATGATAAAATATTCAAGCACTTGTTGAGCCAAATCCTTATTCTATTGATAAAATTTTCTTGATAAAATGCTACATATCAATATTACTACAAATAATCACAGGGTCACTGTGAATGCATGATATCTAATCATGTGAAGAAGACTTTAAAAGGGAACAACATACATAAGATAATGAGGATTTTCCATTGACATCATCATTGATGGAAATAGGACTAAAAGAATAATGGGAAATATTACAACAATGTTTGAATAACTTGATTGTACGAAACAATGACCTCTAGTATACCACTTTTTCAAGTGAAGGAAACACAAAATATTATAATAAATTGGTGATGATATAGATGTTCATTAATGGAAGTTGAAATATACTATGAAAATTTTCAATCTTTAACAAATCACGACACATGGGACTTCCCTCACAATTTAAAGAATTCAAAACTTAAATGATTCAGAATGTGTGAGGAGAATATTCACTCAACACAAGAGTGTTAGTTGAATGGTTGAAAAAAGCCTAACTTTTTCATTGTATACATTACAAAATATTATAGCTAGTACATTGACCAAGGAAACATAAGTGGATACCAATACCATGGGAGAGAAAGATACCAAGGTAGGGTATATTTTAAAGAAGATATATTTGATAGAGGCTAAAGACATGGTCATGGTAGATCTTACTTCTTCATCCACTAGAACGATGACCATAAAAGTGTTCAATACCTTATATAAGATAGGGTTGACTTAAAATCTACTATATATGTGAAGTGGGATATCACTCAAAATATTTTCCAGTAGTTTTGGAAAAATATGATGAATGAAAGAACTGTAAATATATTACATATTGTGCCCAAGTAGAAAATTGTAAATCAAATAATTTACACATTGTTACTAGATTAGGAGCACGTCGTGAAATTCAAATCCATAAAGATTCATCCATTTGATCATGGGTAACAAAATCAATTTACCTAGACCCTAACCAATAAGAGTGAAAAACATAAGAAGAACTCTAATTCTTCAAAAACATTGATATATCTATGAGATGTGGGGGAAGGTATAAAAGCACAATAGTTATCAATGATGCTATATTAGATGAATTTCTATGGATTTTAAAAGAAAAAGAAGTACTTGCTCAAATTATTGAATTGTTGAATATATTAAAGGAAGATAAGGAGGAGCAATGACATTATAAAAAACATGAAAATTTGTCACAAGAAAAACATTTAAATGCTTATGACCTCCAAGCGAATATATAAATTGAAAACTACATGGCATGCCAAGTTATCGTTAACTTTGGATCATGGTTTAATATTCTTCTGAGAGAAACTTGGATACAATTCGGAAGAGAAAAACTTACACTGATAATGAACTATCTAAATATTGAAAACCAAATACTCATCCAACCAATCAAAACATTGAAGAATGCAAAAACACTTATAACAAGAATTTCAACTATGGTTGAATTTTATTTTTTCAACCTCATTGAAGGTATCCATGCATATCTTGTATTAGTTATTCGACCTTGAGGGAAAAATATTAAAGCTACTATTTCTCTTGAGAGAGAATGTTTGTTAATATTAAGGAAAATGGAAGGAAAATTATAATATATATCAACCCCAAAGAATAAAATCCATGGGTAAAAGCTTGGGATGAGGACTTTGAGACCCAATAATTATAATAAATCATGAACATAGAACAGGATAATGGGGACGAAAATGTACGAGGAGAAATTTTGCATGGTTCAACATTATCTATTGGCCAAAATTTGGACATTGAAGTTTAAACAAATTGTGATGAATGTAAAGGAGTGTTGGTTGACTAAGGCTAAACCAATAAAATAAATCCAATCATGTTTTTCTACCAAATAAATACCCATCATCTATGAAAGAAATTTTAAGCAAACACCAACTCTCCTACCCATCAACTTAAATTCAATTTCATGAAATCAACTGTTTCAAGGAAAAAATCTCTCTATGAGCTATGTTAGTGAAGTCGTAAAATTAGTTAGATACCATGGTTGAATGCAAAGTCTAGTTAAATAACTCACTACACATGCTCCTCATTGGTAGGAGAATCATGCTCCTCTATTGAAAATGTGGATGGTGTTTATGACTTACTTTATGGAGTTATTCATGGGAGGTAGACATCAGTAGTGGTTAATTTACCAATATTCAAACTTAGTTTTGCCTAAATTAACCATGATCATCAATGTGAAAATGAATGGAATATATTGGGCTACAAAGATGAATGCATATGGCCACATATGTTTCCTAACACATTAGATGATATTCCAACAAATTATATAAAATAAAAGAAGCACATGGTCACACATTTAACTTAATCAGCCTTCAACATAATTTAATCAAAGTATTTAAGTTTAATCCAAAAGAGGCACATTTAATTAGGCCATTTCAAGAATTAAAAATTTTAATCAATAAACCAAATCATAAGCAGTTATAGAAAAGTATCAAATATAAATTTTATGTAGACTCAAATTTGTGTTGAAATCTCATTTTGAATCACTAACAAGAAGAACAAGAATTTCATTGATTGAACATGGAAAACAAAAGTTCTCATGGTCAAGTTCTTAGGTAGAAAAAAATATTACCTAAAAAAAAAATTATGTAAAATAAATTCTAAAAGTATTTAAAGAAGACAAGGAAAATTTGGAAAAGGACAACATCCTGCTAACATATAATGAAGTAGTTGAAGGAGAAAAAAAATTGGATCAATAAAAACCCCTTGAATGGTTGAATTTAGAATTAAAAATAAAAGAGTTTGAAATATCTATGTATGTTTAAGCAAATATCACTTGGATAGGTGACTACTAGACCAAAAAGAAAGCAACCAAAATAATCATCCTTCTTGAACAATATTAGGATGTATTGCATGTGATTAGGAAGACCTTAAAGGACTTGTTAAAGAGATGGGGGTGATTGAAATTTACCTCTTCCTATGAGAAAAACCAATCAAGAAAATACCATAGAGATTGAATCACAAGTATAAACCTATTGCGAGAAGAAAAATTGAGGGGATTTTAGAATTTTTTTTCATCTACCAAATAGATAAATCGAAATGGGAATGTCTTATTTTCACGCAACTAGAAATCATAACTCTAGGAACTTAAGGAGATGTGCCAACTTCCAAGGTTCGAATAAACTAACAGTAACAAACCCATTTTTTATATTTTTTAATGTTGAAATAATAAAATAAGTCATTGAACATGAATTTTATTCCTTTACCTATGGATTTGTCGAGGTAAAATCAAGTTCTAGTAGATGTAAAGGACAAAGAGAAAACAATTTTCATTTACCTATGGATTTTTTTAGGTAAAATCAAGTACTAATTGTTGTAGAGGACCAAGAAAAAAATGTTCATATTTGAATTCAGTTATTTTATATTTCCAATAGTTCCATTTTGATTGAAAAATGCACAAATTGTTTTCTCAAATTATGGTCAAATAGTTTTAAGAGTGTATTTACAAAATAATTGTTTTATATTTCAACAATTGGACCATTTTACAAAATTATCCAAGATCACACTAAATGGTTAATAATCATGCTATAATGGTGTTTATAAATCCACCTTTCCTTATATATTAAAAAAATAATATTTTTCACTCTCGTTTATATATTTTTGGGTCACATTGTATGCAAGGATGGAATCAAAGTAGACATGGATAAGGTCAAGGTAATCCTCTATATAAAGCTACCAGTAAAGCAAGGGAGATTGAAAAATTCTTAGAGCACGCATGATACTATTGAAAAGTAATAATACATTATTCTAACATCACATTTCTAATAGACAAAGTTTCTTCAAAAATATGCCAAATTTACTTGGGACCAATAATGCAATCGATTGGTTCGAAATACGTCGACCAAATTTATTTTGATATGATTTTTACCGAAATATGTTACTCACAATTTATGGATCACAGAAGCCAAATTTCTAATATTAAAAAGGAATCTAGTGGAGGTAACTATTTTAAGATTTCTTAATTTGACATGAAATTTTCATTATAATATCAATGGATTTGATGTCTATATAATATTTGTATTCGCACAACCATATGATCACATTATGGAACATCCAAATTCCTATGCCAAATAAAAAAATTAATGAAGTAGAACATAATTACTCAATGATATGGAAAGAAGGTCTAGAAATTATTTTTTCTATATAAATATTATGACATTATTTATTGGAAAATCCATTCACATTTTCATTGGTCATAAAATTTTAAAATACTTACAGAATAAGAAAGTACATTAAGGATGAATATTCCAATTTTATTATTATTTCAATATTTTGAATTATATGTAGTAGTCCAAGTATGCAAAATGAATTCCAAACTCAACCACTTGTCCTCACTAGAAATGGGTTGTTGCATATAGTGTCGTCATTGATGAAAACAAGATGTCATCAATGTCAAAGGGGAGGTATGAGAAAGTAGCATGAATATTTATGAAGAAATATATCTCTTATAGGTTTTCATCAAGTGAAGTTGAATATACTTAAATTTATTTGAGTTTTTATGCAGTAATGATATCCAAATAATTCTATGAACCACATGATTGTGTAGAGCTCATCGATACCTTTCCAACGGTATATATTTCTTTGGAAAAAATCCTCCCACATGATAATTTATGTCTAGTTTAAACTCAAGATTAGTTGAAGGGTTAAAAAATAGGAAAAAACATAAAGTGTTAAAGTGTTAAACAATCCATACCTTTTTGGCACATCTACCATTCATTGTCTAGATCAACAACAGATCTCACTGAAAATTGTGGGGTTGCTTACTATGCTAAAGAGTATTCAACATCTTGCAAGACAGACAACTCAAGATAAGCATGGTTAAAATGAATTATGGATGTGGACAAGAGTTGCATAACCTTTAATGTTTCTTTATGACCGAATAGAATTTCACCACATGGATCAATCCCTATATGAAACTTGGCACAATACGAATAGTTGGATATGATAATGTAAGAAACATAACCCAAACACATGGCAATCAACCACAAAGTGTGTCATGCCAACAATGACAACATTTCATGACATGTGGCATATCTAGAGGATACCATGTGGCAAGCTTATTTGACATGTTATGTTGTGTAACCAGCTCCAAAAATAGAAGAAAAGAGATATGAACGCCTTAGAAATAAGCCACTTCGAGGGGGCAACCTCCAATACATTACATAAATGAACAATTCTTGGATGATACAATTTACAAAACCTCCTTTCTATATATAGGAGTCCATGGGGCCATAATGTAATCCTAGTGGGCCACAATGTAATCCTAGCCGACCTAAAAATAATAATTTAAGGGCACAATAATAACAAAATGGGGGTTACAAGGGTACAATAATAACAATAAGGGTTACACTAACAACAATAAGGGACTATACTAGTAATATAGGGACCTAACATGCCCCTCTCCTTCAAAAAAAAGTGTTGTCCTCAACGCTTGAGTAGCTCGTGCTTTTGTATAAAATTCTCATCCTCCCATGTAGAATCTTCAAAGGGGTGTTCTTCCACTTCGATGAGATACTTCCGAAATTGATCAATCTTGTTGTCGAGTTCTTTGCTTCCGTGACCGGCCTCGGCTCCACATGATTTTTCCTTCCTCACCAAGTCCTTTCGCAATATTGTTTGAACTGAAGATTTTCACCTATAACCTTCTTTAAGCACGAAACATGGAAAATCGGATGTACTCGCGAAGAAGCAGAAGCTCCAATTTGTATGCCATAGTACCAATCTTTTGCAACACCTCGTAAGGACCATAGTACTTTGACGATAATTTATTATCCTCTTAGCTTGTTTGAGGGACATTTGTTTATATGGTTGTAGCCGTAAAATACCCAATCTCCTACATCAAAACTTCTCTCACCGCGATGTTGATCTGGCTCGTTGTTTCATTCGATTTCCTTGTGCCAAATCTGTGTTATCCTTTAAGAGTTGGAGAACTTCTTGCTGATGCTCGATGTGATCTTCGATCGCTTGAACCTTCGAATTT
This sequence comes from Pinus albicaulis, assembly GCA_034641835.2. Lineage (NCBI taxonomy): Eukaryota > Viridiplantae > Streptophyta > Pinopsida > Pinales > Pinaceae > Pinus > Pinus albicaulis. The sequence continues at coordinate 118,145 of JAXQQM020079862.1, forward strand.
TCCTTTAAAGATGATGTAATCGATGGTGATGATATCCATAAAGTGCCATAAATGGGGTCATTTTTGTCATAAAGATGGAAGGAAGTGTTATACCACCATTCAGCGAGAGGTAACCACTGACCCATTGTGTTTGTTTATCGTATACAAAACAACGAATATATCCTTCCAAACATTTATTTACTATCTTCGTTTGACCATCGCATTGAGGATGATAAGATGAGATATGAGCTAATTGAGTACCCAAACAAGAAAATAACTTCGTCAAAAAATTTCCCGTAAAATGATCTCTCGTCGTCACAATAACCCTTGGGCTTCCATGTAGCTTTTGGAATTTTGTCCACAAATGTAGTAGCAACCGATTTCTGCTTTAAATGGATGAGATAATGCACAAAAGTGTGCATACTTGGTAAGTCTATCAACTACCACCATGATGACATTCTTGCCTTCTCGCACTTCGGTAAAACTCCGTGATAAAATCCATTGAAATATCCTCCGAACGTTGACTTGGAATGGATAAAGGTTGTAGAAGTCCCGTGGTCTTAATTGTCTCCACTTTATTCGCCGGCAAACCAAACATTCCGCCACAAACTTTTGAATATCGATTTAAGGCCATCCCAAAAAATCTTTCTTCACCCTATGGTAAGTTTTTAAAATCCCGAGTGTCCTTCTAAAGGAGAAGTGTGCAATTCCAGAAGAATCTTTGTTTCAGCTTGGGAATTCTTACAAAGATACGCTCGATCTTTGTACCATAAGGAATCATTTTTCCAACTAAATGTATCATATGTACTAGGATCTTATCAGTAACTTTTGAATGAGTGTCCATACATCTTTGTCCTTCTTCCATTCATCTCTTGTTTTCGTTATCCAATCCGGTTGGATAATAGAAATGGCACAAAGCAATGCTTCCACCTCTTCATTCTTTCGAGAGTGCAGTCTGTAACAACATTAAGCTTTCCTTTTTTGTAGATTATTTCAAAGTCATAACCCAATATCTTTGTGGACCCATTTTGCCGTCTTTCTCCGAAGAGAGTCTTTGTTCCAAAAAGTGTTTAAGACTATCATGATCGCTTACCTTGAAGTGTCTTCCCATTAGGTAAGTTCGCCATTTCTTTAGTGCATGCGTATTGCTAACATTTCCTTCTCATAAATAGGTTTTTGTAAATAGCTTTCCTTTGATCGACGCACTTTCAAAAGAAATGGGTCTTCCTTCCGCATAAAACCGCACCAATTCCATTTCCGAGGCACGCACCTACAATAAAGGTTTCGTGAAGTCCTGCGTAGCTAAGACCGTGCTAGTACATTGCCTCTTTAAGATGTTCAAAGGCCTTATTTCGTTTGTGAGTCCATGAAAATGCATCCTTTCTTCAATAATGCTGTTAGTAGGTGCCGCTATTCTCCCCCATAATTCTTAAAAAACTTGCGATAATAGCTCGTTAACCCAAGAAATCCTCGCAAATCGCTTTATTGTCTTGGGGACTTTCCATTCCTTAATGGCTTTAATTTGGTTAGGTCTACTTTAACACCCTCGTGTTGAGTAATATGACGCAGATATTCCACCTTCGTACTCCAAAGAAACATTTGGATGTTTTTGCATATAATTGTTTCTCTCAAGTAATAGTTTGAGCACCCCGTCAACATGTTCAACATGATCCTTCCAAGACTCCGCCGTAGATTAGTATATCATCAAAAAATACTAGCACAAATTTTCTAAGGAAGGGTTTGAAAATGGAATTCATCAACCCTTGAAATGTAGAAGGTGTATTGGTAAGGCCAAAAAGGCATGACGAAAAAAAATTCATAATGACCCCTCATGAGTTTGAAATGCCGTTTTTGAATATCTTCGCCCGTTCTAATTTGATGATATCCCGAACGAAGATCCAACTTGGTGCAAAATAAATTGCTCCATGTAATTCATCCAATAATTCATCAATCACAGAATGGGAAATTTTTCTTTAATGGGTGAGCTTATTGAGCTCCCCTATAATCCGGACACATTCGCCATGATCCATCCTTGTGTACCAATACTACGTAGAGCAGAAAGAACTTTGACTAGGTTGAATTATTCCTCGCCTAACATTTCCTCTCGCAATCATACGCGTTCAATTTCGCTCTTTTGGAAGTAAGGATATCTATAAGGCCCGATGTTTGGAGGAAATCTTCCCGGAATCAAATGAATAGCATGATCATGATCACGAATAGGGTGGGATTCCTTTGGGAGTTTCAAACACCTTGGAATGATTGTCCAAGACTTGTTGGAGATCTCGCAAATAGATGATTTTGATGTCGAACTTCTAGTGAGCATAATTGTTCAATTACGCCTCGTTGTTCTTTATTTAGGCTTTGTCATGACATTAGAGCTTATTATCATTCCTCGGCTTCCCTTCAATACCCCGTAACTACCTCCTTCTTCTCAAAAATTTCAAGAAAAGTTCTTGAAAATTAAAAGCTACCGTCCCCAAAGATTGTAAACTATCAGATTCTTAGTACAACATCAACACCTCCCATAGGAATGGAAAGCATTGGACTTGTCAACACATATTCCCCCATGGTTAGCTTGATATTATGGCTTTTTCCAGAGCAATTTATAGTTCCTCCATTTGCAACCATCACTTGACATTCGTGCTGGCATAGGAAACAATTTAATTCCTTGGCTACCTTACAATGAATAAAATTATGGGTGCTACCCGAGTCAATCAACACTATTACCCTTTTCTTGACCGTCCTACTATCTTGAGAGTTTGAGGAGTGGTAATCTGCCAAAGGCATTACATGATATGGTCGGATTCATTTCTTCCTTCTATGGCCGGTTCCCCGGTGTATATCCTCTTCTTTTCATTTTCTTCTCTTCTTCTTCACAATCTATGTAAAATAATTTATTTTCAAGACACTTATGACCTTTAGTGTATTTGCTATCACAACCGTAGCAAAGCCCTTTTGCTCTTTTTTCTTTCCAATTTTTGTGGTGTCAACCTTGTAGGTTGTGGAAATCTAGGCGAGAAACACTTCCTTCTTTATAGAATTGAGTGGTAGGCTTCCTTGTCGCCATAATTTTACATTCAACTTTTCTTGCCAACCCGAATGCCTTCTCCAATGAATCGTGCTCCGAAACACGAACTTCATGTTGGATGTTATCCTTAGAGTACCTAAGAAGAGATCAATCATGTGTTCCTCTGGAATATTAGTTACCCTTATATTCAATTTTTTGAAGTCCTCAATGTGCTACCCCACTAAACCCTTGCTTGAGATTTATCAATTGGCTAAAGAAGGTGTTTCTTTGTATCCTCATAATGTGCTATCATTTTCCCTCCGTAAAAATCGACCAAGACAATTTTTTTACGAGAGCAAAGCTATCGATACCATACAAATGTATTTTGTTCTAAATGTAAAGTTGCAATGCGTACCTTTTGTGTGTTTTGTACGTTATGGAGATCAAAATATTGCTCCATCTATAGTATCCATGCTACAGATCCTTTCCATCAAAATTCCTCATATCCATCTTTGGAATATGTGGTGGTTCTTCCCGCCAACATTAGAGTTTTATGAAATCAAAATTAACATTTATTTTGTTCTCATCATGAGGTTCTTCTACTATCTTTTCACCATTAGGAAACCTTTCTTGTATAAACTTTTTCAAACCTTCCATGTCTGCTTTTAGAAAATTCTTCATGTTTTCCATTTTCTCATCGATCTTAGCTTCCATGTCATCAATCTTAGCTTCCATGCCCACTTCCATGCCATCCATCTTAGCTTCCAAACCATTCATCTTAGCTTCCACGCCTTTCTTCAAACCATCCATCTTAGTTTCCATGCCTCTCTTCAAAACTTCCATTTCATTTTTTGTTGTTCTTTGCGAGAGCGAAATTTGTTGTTGCACTTGCTCTTGTAATTTTGATAGATCATGTTGCAATTGTTCATCTTCATGATTCATGGTAGATCCTTCTGAAGGCTTAATGGGTGTTGAATTCTTTTTAGGCGCCATTTTAGAATCCAATATTGATACCTTTTACTTTCTTTGAGGAGCTCGATATTGAAATTGAATTATCTCTGTAATTGAAAATCTTAAATATCTGAAATTCAGCTCTATAGTAGCCCTCTGAAGCTTCTTTCAAATGCCACAGTTCTGATCTAATTTTGATTCCCCAAGACAAAGTTGTGTCCAATCTCCCACAATGACCTAATTCTGGACTGGTTCAGTAGAGCACACTTGTAGGACTTGCCACGTGTCACTGTTTCGTCCTTTGTCTCTGAAATTGATAGCCAAGAAACTAAAGTCCATGTAATTGTGACCACTTTTTACGGCACTCAAATCCACTACCCAGAGAGAGAGTTATTGAACTTTTCCCACGATCACCTCTTTGAGATGCAATTCAGGAGCCTGAAAAAGCACTACCTTCCACAGATCATATCTCCAAAAATATTGCGAATCAAGCTCTGAAATTTTTTGACGAATTTCCTCAGGATTTCAGCTTCGCACCATACGAATTTCAGATTCTGAACCTTCGTAGAAAAAAATTTATAGCGAAAATGCCACGATGACCTGTTTAGGAGCTTGAAAAAATACCTAACTTCCACAGATGATATCTCCGAAAATATTGCGAACCAAGCTCTGAAATTTTTAGACAAGCTTCCTCAGGATTTCGGCTTCGCACCCTAAAAATTTCAGCTTCTGAAACTTCGTAGAAAAAAAGTTATAGCGAAAATGCCACGATGACCTGTTTGGAGCAGCGAAACCCTAGAATCCAAAGCTCTGATACCAAATGTTGTGTAACCAGCCCCAAAAATAGAAGAAAAGAGATATCAACGCCTTAGAAATGAGCCACTTCGAGGGGGCAACCTCCAATACATTACATAAATGAACAATTCTTGGATGATACAATTTACAAACCTCCTTTCTATATATAGGAGTCCATGGGGCCATAATGTAATCCTAGTGGGCCACAATGTAATCCTAGCCGACCTAACAATAATAATTTAAGGGCACAATAATAACAAAATGGGGGTTAAAAGGGTACAATAATAAAAATAAGGGGGTTACACTAACAACAATAAGGGACTATACTAATAATATAGGGACCTAACATGTTATTATTAGTTAAAATGTTGGAATAGGGTGATGCATGGCACCCATCATGAGCTTCCACATGGATAATGATGTAACTTTAATCAGTTTCCTAAGAATTTCTGGTGGCCTAGTGGAAATCGAGTGAGTATCCTAGATGATGACTTCAGTATGAGAGTGGGGGCTCACAGAGGGAATTAAATGAATAACTGGGCTAAACGGAAAAGAAAAAATTTGACTAACATTGAGATATTTAGAAAATGAGGGGAAGAGACTTACATACTCCCCGAGATCCTCTAGAATATTATGAACTGACATCACAATTTTTTCAAGCTTCCTCAGGATTTTATTTAGCGTCTCCTCTACCATTCGTTTCTAGGAAGCGGAGGGGGTTTCGCCAGGATGTGGCCTAAGAAATATCCCTTCGAACGAATATGTTGTATTTTGATCCTGAATTTCTCCAACAATTCCAATCTAAGAAATGACTTCCATGTGGAATGCCTCTTCTAAGAGAATGTAGGGATGAGCACGCATCTTGAACATGTCTGGATTAACGCACTTAAGGGAAATTAGACTAACCATATGTCATGTGAGTATTCATCTAAAAGGATCCTAGGGTTGGCATTCATGACACCTAGCATATTTTCATACCACCCTGTGTAAGAAGACTTATTAATTTCCTTGTTGTTGGGGTCCCCTAAAGTGTGCCATGGTAAGTATCTAAGCGTCAGGGGTTGATCCTCGAAAACAAGTGCTAGCTCTCTATCTTACGGTTGGCACAGATTCACCATAGCTAAGAAAACAAAAAGGTATCCATATATGAAATATTTTTCCCTCTTGTACACATCTTCATAGGCTTCGAAGAGTTCATTCAAAAAAAAATTGTACCAATTTAATTTTTCACCTTTCTCGCATGCATCCTCCACTGAAATGGTGTATGATCCAGGTGGCTCCAAAGACACACATAAGACAAAGAGGGCTTATGACATCTCAAAAACAAAAGTGCTCAGATTGCTCTTGAAATAGGTTCAAGTTGAATATCTCGTCGTCCTGATTGCAACGGTGCAAACAATTCATCAAACCGAGCTCGTATGAGAAAGTTAGAGGCAGTCAAATTTTTGGGTTGACTTGGATGACTTGGCAGGTTAAGGGAGACACAATTTCGAAGAAACCTAGCCACCAGATTCCAACTAGATTCTGGGAAAAATTGTGGCCTCCTTAAAATGACTCCTTCAGCCTAATTTTTTTTTAAATGTTTGGCTGGTTATTATATATATATATATATATATATATATATATATATATATATATATATATATATATATATATATATATATATTAAAATAATTCAATGGGTCATGGCCCCTAATGGACCCACAACACCACTGCATGACAACATTAAAATATTATATTAATATTCGATGGATCGCGACCCCTGGCAGACCCACGACAACCAGCCGTTACATATAACATATATGGGGGGGGGTTCGTTGACCGGAAACCCCGCCCCAAATCACGATATCGGACCGAAGGGTATCAAACCCATGCTAGCCACATGGCTGGCCTACCTCCACGCAGTGGTCCCAATTTAAAACATAGTCCATATGTGAATGCAATAACTGTGGATGTAGTTGGGGGCAGGGTGTGCAATGCTGTCTGATCCCCCAAATGAGTCTTAAATTTGTTTTAAAATAAAAACTAATACACCATTTGGGAAGGGGCAGGGTTTGACTACCCAACCTCCTCCCCACAAATTTGGATCTTAGCCAACAGCCGAACGAGCTCTCTTGTAAACTCCACCAATTTTTTTACTTAAACCCATCATTTGCACAGTGTGCCTAGGCCAGACCAAAGCGGAGCGCACACGTAGTTTTAGGAAGTAATTTTGTATTTGAATGTGGAACCATGAGCCCAGGCAACAAGGAGTGGAACCATGATTGAGTTCAACTTGCAGGAGGGTGAAATTTTTCTAGTGCCCAAATGGGACAAACTTTATATCAATTTTGCACTATTCGACACCACGAATATGATGGTGTATTTAGATTTTCCATTTGACCATTCCTTTTTTTGGCCACTTTTCAAAGTGGAGTTGCAGGTGTCAACATTCCATGTGCGAGCAGTGGATTTCAGGATATTCGACAACACGAGATTGATGGTAAAACAAGATCCAGCAGTTTAGCATTCTTGTTGTTAGATAGCTCCAGGATGTGAGGTTTATGCAGTGTGATCACGTACTTATTTTTTTCCATGAGATGCATTGTGTTGTATGGATCCATGTTGATGTTTGATGAGGGATCTTGTTTTGTTCTTGATGTGAGATGTAGATTCTGTCATGGATTTTTATTATGTTGAGATCCCTTTGCTGCCATGTTGGCGAGATACTCATTGTCACATTTATGTTTGTTTGAGATCCCTCTGTTTCCATGCTGGCGGGATACTCATAGTCATTATGGGTGAGTTATTGTCATACTGATAGGAGTCCTTTTTGTGAATGATAGTTCCTATAGTGGATCATCTCGTGCAGAGGTCCAGCCACTCCTACGTGAGGGAATTTTCCCTGTATGATAGAGAAAACACCATCCATGTGCATCATCACTCTTTCCAACACTTAATGCAGTGGCCTACACCATCTTGACACCAAGGCCTGGAGATGTAGTCCCTCCTAGACAAACTCCATTATCAATATATTATGTTCCTAATTCTTGTTATGTTCCTCTTCTTTACAACATGAGGATGTTCATTTATGTTCATTAACACTTTGATTAAATGCAATTCTAACATATCAGCCAAAGTAAAAGGTCTTGGTTTAAAGGGTAGCGAAATTTACCCAGATCTATGTCAAAGGTGAACTTTCCCTTTGAGTAATGGCACATTATCGTTCCTGCAATTGTAAATAAGGAGAATTTGATGGTGTGTTCATTAATTGGCTCAATAAGCGCTCCCTTACCACCACACTGAGTATCATAAATGTTTTGTGGTAATTATTGTCATTTGTCTTCTTTCCCTGCTTGGAAGTATTATATAACGTAGAAGAGGTTACGAACCCTACAACGGGTAGTCTTGTAAATTACTAAATTTCATTGGCATGTATGGGGTATTTTTTGTCAAGCCAAAGAGAAAAACCATGCATATGGCTGATAAGGAATTTATTCCCTTGCATGGTTACTCCTGAGGTGTCGAACATTAGTAAACTTCAAAAATTCACCAACATTGACCTTTGTATGCCTCTGAAATCCCTTTTGATTTTGGATGATTTCCTTCCATCAGTTTTTTTCATGTCCTCTATAAACACTTCCTGCTTAAGTGTGGGGAAATGGAAAGAACCTAATAAATCATTATCCCCAATTGTGGCCTTGTCATATTTCTCGTAGAGATTGTCAATTTCAGCGACTTTGGAATCGGATGCAGGTGTGGGAAAAAAGATTTTGGTGACCTTATTCATGGTTGAAATTCGAATACTATACACACCAGACACGTGGGGTTTGGATTTGGGTTGAGGATGAAAGGAATTCATCACATAATCCAAACTAGGAAATTCAACTACCTATGCTTTGACAATGAAGAACTTATCATTTACATCCAAACTAAATTGAAAGACTTGACATGACATTTTTTATTAGACCATTGAGCTAATTAATATGGAAACTTCCTACACTTAATTCAAATCGTGGAGATAATGGTGATTGTGACCTGGAAAATTGAGAAGGAGGGTGTTCATGATGGTTAATTATAATGATATGGTGGCAGGTTCCCAAAAGCTAATAACCATATTGTGTCAGAGATATTACGAGAAATATTTAGCCCAAATTTGAAATGAAACATGGAATTCTTATTAATTATTATGGATAAGAGGACTTCTACATGCAACTCCCCAATCACAATCGATTGCGGAGGGAGGAACTAGACTGACACAACCAAAATAAAAGATGCAACTTTATTCATGATTGTGTTGGAAAAATACTGAGAGGGGGGGGCTAACAGTATTTAGAGCTGACTGAAAACTTTTTAGTTTTCCTTTCTCTTAAAACCATATGCTACATTACTGAATCCAACTTGTATGTCCAGAGATATTATTATGTCTTTACTTATATCATTGCATCATTCATTCATCAGATGTTTAGTAAGAAGTAAGCATGAACATAAATAACAGAACAAACCATCAAACATAAGCAACACATATGAACACCAGTATTTGAGGTGGAAACCCAATTCGGGAGAAAACCACCGTTGTTGTTATCTCAGTCTTCAATATTTATTATAAAGAAAAATTCTTACAATTTATGTTGGCACGGACTTATACCAGCACACAGGCACCCACCTTCTCCAGCCACTACTGGAAGGGAGCTCCAACCCCCTGATTTTAACACCATATTTTACTGGCAGGATACTTCCACTTTCATACAAAAGGCTTCAACCCTCAGATCCACCAGATTTCTTCAATTTCTTCATCAGACTTCCGTCAGGTCTTCATCATTTCTTTTTACTGATCATTGTAGAGATTCATCATTTCTAGATCATAGCCATGGGTGCATCATATATGCAAATATCTCTTAAAGAGATTTATTCAACAACCCTTCCACACCCACACACTGAACCATAATGCGCTTCTCCTTATATAGTTTTTCCTTTATCAATACCATGAGTAGAAAACCACTCAACTACTAATGGTATTAAAAGTCGAACCAATCCAAATTGAAATCCCAATCTTCGTTATTCCATGCACGAATTGTCCCAAAGGTAATCTTTATTTCCGCCAAATAATACTATATCCAAGGTTAAGTAATATTGACGTGCCGCTGATGGTTTTCTTTCTTTTATTGGAATTTTATTTACCAAATTCATGGAATTTGATAAGTAAATATTATTCACAGCCTTTGGTAATTAAATATATATAATAGAACTTTATATTAATAATCAGCGCTTTCATCAAATGGCTTTTTAAATAGACCTTTGGATCCGGCCCCACATGCATAATCGATGGCTTAATCAATATAATTTAAAACTAGGGCCCCTCGCTAACGATCGATTCCATCCGACGGTTGTTATCGCGTCCCGCTGCCTCATTTGATCAGACAGATATCGCTCGGCGAAGACGCGCAGATAGTAACGTGTGATGGCCACCGTACTTTGGTTAACCTTTGCGCATCTTCCTCATACGACCACCGTCCGATGGCTTCCCTCCATATCGACGGTTCTCAACAATATCGCTGGGCATCCTGGGTCGAAAAATAACGCATGATGGCACGCAGTGACAAGCAGTTTTGTGTGGGTCCACCTCACCACATGTCGAATGATCTATGGAATCTCTCCCAACTCCTCAAATACCTCCCACCGTGTAAAGGTGGTGCGATGAAAACCATAAACTGTCGTCACTGTTCATCTGTTCACGGTTCCGCTCTTCTACACAGGGTAGCGGTCTCTTTATTATGTTTTATAAACCCATCGGGTCCGGAACTTATAAATCGCAATCGCAACTTCCTGTATGGACGTTCTGCTCCCTTTATATTCTCCGTTGCAATTAGATTGTTCCGATGCGATCTGGTAAGAGGTCCCACCATATAATAATTTTTTTTATGCGCTTATATAGGGTTTGAGTCGATGCGATTAAGCTAGATTTCAAACTTATCAAGCCACTGTTTATATGCCCATCAGATCCGGGCTCTCAATCACAATCGCAATTCTTTGGTTTATATGTTCCGCTACCCTTATAATCTCCGATGTGATTGGGAAAGGGTCCCACCTTATGATACTTTGATTCTTTGATCATAAAGTGCTCCATATGAATTAATATATATAAACTTTGGACCTTTGTGAAATATTTAATGTGTTGAATATATATGTATTGTGCTGCATATATATATATGCTTTTATGTTCCAGCTTTAGAGTATCCTCCAGCGGGGTAGGCGATTCTCGGAAATTATTTATATATATATATAACGCCCAGCTGGGTAATGATTCCTGGAATAAGGTTTTATACATACATACATTGCCACTTGGTTTATGATTCCCGAAATTATATATATGTATCCTTTTTTGCTCTAATGTTTAGTGTATCTTCCAGTGGGGTTAGGCGATTCTCGGAATTTGTTTGTATAAGTATATATACTGTTACATTTCAACAATCTTCTTCTTTATTGGCTCCTTTGTCTGTCTCTATCTTTTCTTCCTCCATTGCCATGATAACAACTCTGCCTCTATATTCACAGCTTCTGCCTCTGTTCTTCGTTGTGCCTTTGCTCATTATTAGTTTCTTTTATTTGTTCCTAGTTACTGTTTCATATGCCAATTCCTTTGCCACTTCCTTTGCCATCAATGACAATATTTCCAACAATCTCCCCCTTTGGCATTGATGGCAATACTCTTCCTCTGATTGTCTTATAGAAGCCCTTTGTTTCTTTTCCTCCCCCTTTGACATCAATGGCAAAGAGTTGATCAAGATCCTTTGAACCGACAATACCATGCTGCCCCTGAGATCATGCTGCATCTTCAAACATAATATAACAAAATGACTTATAAATGCCAACAATGCATCCTTTTCATATGACCAATGCTCCCCCTTAGTCTGTGCATTCAGAGGACCTCACAACCAATTTAATCTTCTATATTTAAGTAGATCTAATCTTCTGCATGGTAGATACTACTCCCAGTTTCTGTCTGAGACATTCGAACGCTTCCCTGGGTAGAGGTTTGGTAAATATATCAGCAACTTGTTCTTTGGAGGGAACATACTCCAATTTCACCTTTTGTTCAAGCACTTGTTCTCGTAAGAAGTGATATTTGATGGGAATGTGCTTGGTCTTGGAATGCATAACAGGATTCTTTGAGATACTGATGGCACTTGTATTGTCACACATAATAGAGATAGGAGGTGAACATTTGATTTGAAAGTCTTGTAAGGTTTGCATCATCCAGAGAAGTTGAGTGCAACATGATGCGACAGCCACATATTCTGCTTCTGCTATAGATAAGGCAATAGAGCTTTGCTTCTTGCTAAACCAAGATACTAACCGGGGCCCCATATAGAATGCACCACCACTAGTGCTTTTCCGATCATCAACATTTCCAGCCCAATCTGCATCAGTGTATGCATGAAGAGTAAGATCAACATTCTTTGGATACCATAGTCTAAAGTCTTGAGTTCCTTGTAGATATTTGAATATTATTTTCACATCCTGAAGGTGAGACTCTTTTGGATTAGCTTGGAATCGTCCAACAATCCCAACTGCATGCATGATGTCTGGTCTTGTCCCAGTGAGATAAAATAGACTTCCTATCATAAATCTGTATTCTGGTTGATTCATCGTGGGGGAATCATCATTAGAACTGAGATTACATCTGGTTATCATTGGTGTACTTACAGGTTTGCAATCTTCCATGCCATACTTCTTCAGGATTTGCTTGAGATATTTTGCTTGTGATAAGAATATGCCATTTGTTGCTTGTTGCACTTGCAAGCCAAGAAAGAATGTTAGTTCCCCAAGTAAAGACATTTCAAATTCTTGCTGCATATCAGAAGCAAATTTATGACTCATAGACTCTTCATTACTTCCAAAAATGATATCATCAACATATACAACCACAATCAATAGTTTGTCATTTTCATTTTTTGTGTATAAGTTGCTATCAACAAACCCCTTTGAAAATCCTTGTTGATGAAGATATTTGTCAAGATGATAGTACCATTCCCTTGGAGCTTGTCTGAGACCATATAGAGCCTTTTTAAGTCTACAAACTAGTTTTTTATCATTTCCCAAAATGAATCCTTCTGGTTGTTCTATATAAACTTCTTCTTCTAGATCACCATTGAGAAAAGAAGATTTAACATCCATTTGATAAACTTTGATTTGTTGGAAGCTTGAAAAAGCAAGAAAAATTCTTATGGCTTCAAGTCTGGCTACAGGAGAAAAATTTTCTTCAAAGTCTATACCTTCTTGTTGAGCATACCCCTTGCAAACAAGTCTAGCTTTATTTCTTATAGCATCCCCATTCTCATTTAACTTGTTTTTGAATATCCATTTAGTTCCAATGACATTTTTGTCATGAGGTCTTGGTACTAATTCCCAAGTGTGATTCTTTTCAATTTGATCAAGCTCTTCATTCATGGCTTGAATCCAACATTCATCTTTGCTAGCTTGACTGACATTGTGTGGTTCAATAGTGGACAAAAATTCCATATTGCTAGAAGATCCCACAAGAGTCCTTCTTGTTTGTACACCTGATCCCTTTTCTCCCAAAATTTGAGATTCTGGATGATTCTTTTGAACATATCTGGATGGAGCTTTTTCAGATAAATTATCTTCAGGTTCTTCATTGGGTTCACTGTCTATATCATTTCTATTTGATGTAGAAGGATATATATCATCATCGTCTTCATCTGTTGTTTGTTTTTCTTCTTTTGGAGCTGTAGGAGACTCATCAATAACAACATCAATACATTCAACAATCTTCCAAAGTCTTTTATTGTAACATTTATATGCCCTACTCCTAGAGGAGTAACCAAGAAATATTCCTTCATCTGCTCTGGGTTCAAACTTGCCAAGTTTTTCATCATTATTTTTGATAAAACATTTGCTTCCAAAAATTCTAAAATGCTTTACAGTGGGAGAATTACCATACCAGAGTTCATATGGAGTTTTATCACTATTTACACAAACATGTGCCTTGTTAAGAATATTTACTGCTGTATGTGCTGCTTCTCCCCAAAATGTGTCAGGTGTTTCGGAATCATCAAGCATATCTCTAGCCATTTGTTGAACTATTCTATTCATTCTTTCTGCTACGCCATTCTGTTGTGGAGTGCCAGCTACAGAAAACTGTCTTTTTATGCCATGTTGTTCACAAAATTCAAGGAATTCATTGGATGTTTATTCTCCTCCTCGATCAGATCTAAGACACTTGATATTTAGATCTAATTCATTTTCAACCAGTGCTTTGAAGATCTGAAATTTCTCAAATGCTTCATATTTGTGTTTAATCAACCCAATCCAACACATTCTAGAGAAATCATCAATGAATAAGATATAGTATTCTTCACCACGTGGTGACTTTTTCCTCATAGGTCCACATATGTCAGTATGAATGAGTTCAAGAGGCTTACTTGATGATCCTTCCTTGGCAATAAATTGTACTCTGGTTTGCTTACCGAATTGGCAAGATTTGCATATGATATTTTCAGGTAGAGTAATATTGGGAAGATCACGAACAACTTTAAGTCTGCTAGATTTGTTGATTTGAGAGAAGCTCAGATGTCCCAACCTTCTATGCCATAGCCAGTTTTCTGAATATTTACTCAAGTAACATTGTTCTTTGCAGTTCTTCAATACATACAGGTTGCTTGGAGTTCTTTTTCCTTTTATAATTGTTTTACCTGTATCAAGATCACGTACCACACATTCTTTTGAACTAAAGACAACTTCAGTTCCTTGATCACACATTTGAATTACACTTAACAGGTTATGCTTTAATCCATCCACATACATGACATCATTAGCTTTCACCTTTTCTTTTAGAAAAACAAACCCTTTTCCCTTAATGACCGCAGGAGTATCATTTCCAAATGTAACATTCTTTTCCTTTTCTAGAGCACTATATGCAAGAAGTTTGTTTTTGTCACCTGTCATGTGTCTTGAGCATCCACTATCAATGTACCATTGATTTTCTTCATCTTCTGCAAATAAAGATATGCCACAATTTTCAACCTGTAATTCCTTCTTTTTCCATACTTTGGAGCTTGAAGGAACATGTTATTTTGGCTGAACTTTGCTCCTGCATTTAGATTCTTCATGGCCAAAATTTTTGCAATAAGCACATTCAACTTCATTTTGAAGAGGATAAAAGTTGTTATAAGTATTCTTCTTTGTTTCAATATCAATCCTTTTCTTTCTTGCTTCTCTTGCCATGATGGTTTTATATGCAACACATTGAACAGCTTTATGACCAAAATTGTGACATGAGAAACCTTGTCCATTGAAGAAGAAATTTCTGCGATCATGAAATCTTCTACTTGAATTTACCTGTTGATTGGTGTTTCTTTGAAAGATATTCCTGTTAGTGTTCTTTGAATTGATATGATCATGCTTTACCTGTAAATATTCTTTATTCCCTTGCTGAGTGGCAGCATGTTGTATACCAGCTGTAGCTACTTTTAGATAATTTGGTGCTAAAGCCTGAGAAGATTCTCCGATATATCCAAGACCTGTCTTTATAAGAGGAGAACGTTGTACCTTGATAATCTCATCTAAGGTTTCAGATCCTTTAGCAAATCTAAGATTTAGAGTCTTTACTTTCTCAAGGTCTTTTCTTAGACTTACTACTTCACACTCTAATTTCTCATTGTGTTTCTCCTTTTCTTCAAGCTAATTTTTCAAAGTTTCTATGGTTATTTTACTCTCTTCTAAGCAAATTTTGAGTTTATTGTTTTCATCAAGAAAATCATTTTCTTCTAGAGCATCCACAAAAGTATCCTTTTCTTCTCTAGATTCTTTTTCAAATTCCATGAGAAGTCTAAGATCTTGTTCACATTCTTCCTCACTATCAGATAACCCATCACTATCTTCATGAGTATAGTAACTTTTTCTAGTGCTAAAACAATTCTTATTTCTTCTTGCTACTTCCTTCCCCTTTTTATGTGTTTCTTTATGAGGACACTTAGCAGCATAATGACCAACTCTTCCATAATCAAAACATTTGAAAGGAAGCTTACCTCTGAACCGTCCTGTGCCAAGTTGAAGTTTCTTTACAAAATTTACCTCATCTTCTTCTGAGATATATCCTGATCCTTCTATTTTTTTTACTTCCTTCCCTTTTGTAGAAGTTCTAAAGACTTCTTCTTTGACTTCAGATGGTCCTCCTCTTCTCATTTCATATGCAGTTAGTATGCCATGAAGTTGCACCACAGTAAGATTTTGAAGATCCTGCTTTTCTTCAAGAGCAGAAACTTTTGACTCAAATTTTGCCGTTAGTGATCTTAAAATTTTCTCAACCAAAGTAGATTCGGTTATTGTTTCTCCCATATTTCTCATACGATTTACAATATCATCAAGACGTAAAAATAAATTGGCAATGCTCTCCTCATTATCCATTTTTAGATTCTCATATTGAATTCTGAGAGTTTGGAGTTTAGAACTTTTTAACTTTGCATCACCTTCATAACTTAGAATGATTTTGTCCCATATTGCCTTTGTTGTATTTAGCTGCATGACTTTGACAAATTCTGATTCAGTTAGACTTCCCAGTAGAGCATTGACTGCTTTTGCATTTGTTTCATAATTCTTTCTTTCCGTCGGATCTTTTGGTACTGCAGCTGGATATTGATATCCTCCTTCAACAATTTCCCATACATCTGCTCCCAGAGACTGAAGATAGGATCTCATCCTTGTTTTCTAGAAGATTAAATTGTTTCTATTAAAGAGAAGAGGCCTGATAGATGTTGTTCCATCTTGATTGATCATTTTGCTTGATCTTCCTTCTAGCGGCTAAGCTTTTTCAGAAGGACCTGCTCTAATACCAATTGTTGGAAAAATACTGAGAGGGGGGGGGGGGGTGAATCAGTATTTAGAGTTGACTGTAAACTTTTTATTTTTCCTTTCTCTTAAAACCATATGCTACATTACTGAATCCAACTTGTATGTCCAAAGATCTTATTATGTCTTTACTTATATCATTGCATCATTCATCCATCAGATGTTTAGTAAGAAGTAAGCATGAACAGAAATAACAGAACAAACCATCAAACATAAGAAACACATATGAACACCAGTATTTAAGGTGGAAACCCAATTCGGGAGAAAACCACCGCTACTGTTATCTTAGTCTTCAATATTTATTATAAAGAAAAATTCTTACAATTTATGTTGGCGCAGACTTATACCAGCATGCAGGCACCCACCTGCAGAAAGGCTACAACCTTTTATCGTTCTCCAGCCACTACTGGAAGGGAGCTCCAACCCCCTAATTTTAACACCAGCTTTTACTGGCAGGATACTTCCACTTTCATACAGAAGGCTTCAACCCTCAGATCCACCAGATTTCTTCAATTTCTTCATCAAACTTCCGTCAGGTCTTCATCATTTCTTTTTGCCAATCATTGTAGAGATTCATCATTTCTAGATCATATCCATGGGTGCATCATATATGCAAATATCTCTTAAAGAGATTTATTCAACAACCCTTCCACACCCACACACTGAACCATAATGCGCTTCTCCTTATATAGTTTTGCCTTTATCAATACCATGAGTAGAAAACCACTCAACTACTAATGGTATTAAAATTCAAACCAATCCAAATTGAAATCCCAATCTTTGTTCTTCCATGCACGAATTTTCCCAAAGGTAATCTTTATTTCTGCCAAATAATACTATAGCCAAGGTTAAGTAATATTGACGTGCTGCTGATGGTTTTCTTTCTTTTATTGGAATTTTATTTATCAAATTCGTGGAATTTGATAAGTAAATATTATTCACAACCTTTGGTAATTAAATATATATAATAGAACTTTATATTAATAATCAACGCTTTTATCAAATGGCTTTTTAAATAGACCTTTGGATCTGACCCCACATGCATAATCGATGGCTTAATCAATATAATTTAAAACTGGGGCCCCTCGCTAATGATTTATTCCATCCAACAGTTGTTATCGAGTCGCGCCGCCTCATTTGATCGGACGGATATCGCTCGGGGAAGACGCATGGACAGTAATGTGCGATGGCGGCCGTACTTTGGTTAACCTTCGCGCATCTTCCTCATACGACCACCATCTGATGGCTTCCCTCCAGATCGACGGTTCTCAACAATATCGCTGGGAATCCTGGGTCGAACAATAACGCACGATGGCGCACAGTGACAAGCAGTTTTGCGTGGGTCCACCTCACCACGTGTCGAATGATCTATGAAATCGCTCCCAACTCCTCAAATACCACCCACCGTGTAAAGGTGGTGCGATGAAAACCATAAACTGCCGTCACTGTTCATCTGGTCACGGTTCCGCTCTTCTATGCAGGGTTCCGGTCTCTTCATTATTTTTTATAAACCCATCGGGTCCGGAACTTAATCGCAATCGCAAGTTCCTGTATGGACGTTCCGCTCCCTTTATATTCTCCGATGTGATTAGATTGTCCCGATGCGATCTGGTAAGAGGTCCCACCATATAATACTTTGTTTTATGCGCTTATATAGGCTTTGAGTCGATGCAATTAAGCCAGATTTCAAACTTGTCAAGCCAATTTTTATATGGCCATCGGATCTAGGCTCTCAATTGCAATCGCAATTCTTTGGTTTATACGTTCCGCTGCCCTTATAATATCCAATGCGATTGGGAAAGGGTCCCACCTTATGATACTTTGATTCTTTGATCATAAAGCGCTCCATATGAATTAATATATATAAACTTTGGACCTTTGTGAAATATGTAATGCACTGCATATATATGTATTTTGCTACATATATATATATATATATATATGCTTTTATGTTCTAGCTTTAGAGAATCCTCCAGCGGGGTAGGCAATTCTCGGAATTTATATATATATATATATATATATATATATATATATATATATATATATATATAACACCCGGCTGGGTAATGATTCCAGGAATAAGGTTTTATATATACATTCATTGCCGCTTGGGTTATGATTCTCGGAATTATATATATGTATCCTTTGTTTCTATAATATTTAGTGTATCTTCCAGTGGGGTTAGGCGATTCTCAGAATTTGTTTGTATAAGTATATATATTGTTACATTTCAACAGTCTTCTTCTTTGGTGCCTCCTTTGTCTATCTCTGTCTTTTCTGCCTCCATTGCCATGATAACGGCTCTGCCTCTATATTCGCAGCTTCTGCCTCTGTTCTTTGCTGTGCCTTTGCTCATTATTAGTTTCTTTTCTCTGTTCCTAGTTACTGTTTCAGATGCCAATTCCTTTGCCACTTCCTTTTCCATCAATGACAATATTTCCAACAGATTGACGTGAATAAAGTAATTAATGGATGTAGAATAAATTACGCAACTAAAAAGAATGACTTAACTAAAATAACTGATTGACTCTACCTAAACCTAAATTTCATCCATTTTCGTAGATCAAATCATTTTGATGTAGAACCGATTGTGTCACAGAAGGGATTCAGGTGTGCACCATTCACCCAGCCAGGCAATAGGACTCCATTCAATTGTGTGAGTTTGAAAATGTTGAATTATTTTACTTATGAAATAATGAATGGTCCTAACAAATGCATTATCAACTTTCCAGGATGTTTTAGGAAATTATTGTCATATAAAATAACCTGATCCCTTACTACAAAGGACGTCTGCATTATGTATCATTTGTGTTGTGCTTTCTAACTCTCCCTCTTGATAGAATAGTGAAAATTGGCTAAAAACCTAGCCTCGTCCAAATCCAAGTGTTCATCCAATCGCTTTGTAATGGATTCATCCTCAAACATGTGATTGACCTGCAGAATGAAAAGGTTGGTAATGATGAACTATGTGAGTACTATGACCTCTTTCCCATAAACAAGCTAGAATTTCATATACTTGTGCAGTATCTTAACAGTTCTATGGTAGGCCGATAACATGGTGGGAAACCGCTCGTCGTAGTTGTGTCTGTATGTTGAGAATACTTTGGTGAGAACTCTCTGTAGGATTTTGTTAAAAGCTTCCACAATGCCCTTTTTTTTTGGGTGGTATGGGTTGCTCTTATGGTGTTGGATAATAATGTTCTAAAGCAATGAGGTGAATGTATCATTAATGTTGTGGGCACCCTGGTCACTTATAAGGCTCCAGGGAACCTAAACTAAGAAATAATGTTATCGAAAATGAACATGGCAATAATGTCTATAATGAAATCCTTGACTAGAGCCACTTCAACACATCAGGAAAGGTAATCTGTGGTAGTGATAGTGTACCTGGAATGGGAATGATGTGCTAGTGGAGTGATGGGCTGCACAAAGTCTATCACCCATTTCTCAAATTCTTGGAGTGACCATACTAGCTACAAAGATATATCATCCTGGTGTGATGGCCTTCCCACTTGTTGGAAAAAATCACATTTCTTAGCATATTTTTTTGCATCTCGTAAAATTATGGGCCACCAGAGTCCTACCTATAGTACCTTTATCACGGTGGCTTTCCCGCCCACATTTCCACTCGCAACTCCTGAATGTAATTCCCAAATAACATCCTATTTCTCATGATCAAGGACACACCAACACAATATTTGGTTAAATCCCATCTTGTATAACTATCCTGTGATCAATTGATAATCTATAACTCAAACTATCATGTGCCTTAATTGTGTCGTTGAGTACCCCTTTATACATTTTCCTGTAGCTAGGAACAATTCAATGTCCTCTAAATAGTCTAGTATGGCCACAACTCAAAACAGGTAAACATCTTCCAGTTGATCATCTACTGATCCACCAACTTCACCCAACTCTAGCTGGAAAATATGATCATGACCCACATTTAATCTTCCTAGCTTGATGATTACTTCAAATATGAACTCCTAGAATAACAAAAACCATCTACAAACCATTCCTTCGAGCACAGGCTTGTTTAATAAGTACTTAAGGGTAGAATGATCAGTAAAAAAATTGAATGTCCCCCCCCCCAGAAGATAGTGCTTAAACTTTTGTAGCAAGTACACCATCACAAGAACTTAGTGCTTAGTTGTGTTACAATTATGTTCCACCATTGAAATTTTTCCACTAACAAAGTAGATCAGATGATCAAGGTTACTGTCTCCGAGTTGAGCCAATACAACTCCCAAACTGATTCTTGATGCTCAATATGGACATGAAATTTATTTTTTCGATATGGATAGACTAGGATTGGTGTGCTTGCTATATTTTCATTTATCACATTGAAGGAAACTTCACATTTGTTATACCAGGAAAACCTTTTAGGTTTCTTTAATATATTTTGCAGTGGCACGATAATCGAGGCATAGTTGCAGATGAACCTTCAACAATATCCTGTGTGGCCGAGGGTTGATCTCAGCTACTTAACACTTGTCAGAGGAGGCATATTAAGGACTACAAAAACCTTGGAAGGATTGTCAAACACCCCCTCCTTGCAGACTATATTCCCTAGATGTGTTCCAAAGGGGATGACAAAAATGAAAATTTTCAAGTTTAACGAGATTTTTTGTTGTCTATAGTGGTCAAACATCACTTGGAGAAAATTGGAGTGCCTTTTTAATAAACTATAGAATTTCCAATCATCAATGTAAACCTCCAAAAATCTGTGAATATAGTCTTGGAAGGAATCGATAATGATCCTTGAAAACATTGTGGGTGTATTCTTCAGTCCAAATGGCATGACATGGTATGCATAGGACCCCCATTCAGTTGTGAGTGTGGATTTTGTCTTATACTCCTCTGCAATAGGGAATTGGTGGTAACCATAGAATCCTTATATGAAAGAGTAGGCTTCGTTACTTGCAACATTATCTAGGACTTCATCGCTAAATAGGATAGGAAAAGGGCCATGAACACAAGCACTGCTCATACTCCTATAAGCCACACAGACCCAAATTTCTTCAGAGTACTTTTTGTTCTATATAAAAATTGAACTGACCCACTCTGCCTCATCAACTAGGAAGATAAGCCCTGCTACCATCATTTTTTTCAATTTCCATTTTCACCTTCTCCTTGACCCATGATTTCAATCTATATGACCGGTGTTTCACTGGCCTCACATCTAGCTTAAGCACAATTTTCATCTCACACATCTCTTCCTTAATACCTTTAAGCTCCACAACATATGAAGGGAACAAGTGTTCACATTCTCTTAGGAGATCAATTATTTCCTTAGTAGTATGTTCATCCCGATAATCTGTTGATATTTCAACAAAATGACGAGCTTAGTGAAAAGAGTCGCCTTCACTAAGTGAGCCCGCAGGCTATTTTTGGCACAAGTCTATTTTTAGACTATGTCTATTTTTAGACATGTCGATCATATTCTATGAGTTGCAAGATGCTATTTATGGATGGTTGTTCAAGTTGGAAAAATAGACGGACTTCCATTTTTAGACATATTGAGCGGAATCTATTTTTAGATTTCCAGTCTAAAAATAGATATGTTGAATATTATTAGCTCTTAATAATATTTGGACTCTAAACATTAGCTTATTCTCCTGGAGCACTTCAGTTAAGTGCACAGATGTGGCACAGGAGATGACAGAAGGAATTACGCTATTCCTGAGGGTTAAGTGGAGCTATTGCATGGAGACTTTAGTTAGAACTCATGTGACAGAGTTTGGTGGAGTTTTTGAGGTAGTTAGTGGAGTTGTGTTCAGTTTAACTTAGTTAAACATAGTTGAGCTAGTTGTATCTAGTTTAACTGATTGATACACTAGTGAGAGTGGTGTGAATTAATTATTAATTAATTCACTAACTATTAACTCATTAATCAACTAAAGAATACATCAGTTAACTACAGTGCATGGACAGTTTCAGTGGAGACCAGTGGAGAGGTAGGCGAAAGAGCAGGTTGACTATCAGTTGTGACTATAGTGTTGCATGATTTGCAACACACAATGGTTGGAGATGCCAATGAGGATTGCGTGAGCAAGGATGGACCAATTCGAGTTCATTCAGAGCCATTATTTAGCAGTGATTGTGCAGTAGAGGCAGGCTAGCAGGTGGCAGAGATCAGTGCATGAGATTTGCTAGATCGAACGTGATTAGTGTGTAGCAATTGGAGATTGTACTGAGATCTTGTGAGAAGCTTTGTATGATGATTGTTACATGATCTCTATGAAATATAATATACAGATAGTTGGGGGTTTTCGGCTTTAATTTTTGCCATAAATTACTGTGTTCATATGTGTGAATTTTTATGGTTTTAATGTGTGCATGCAATTGATTTTATTTTCACAAGTAATGATCAATAGTAGAAGAGATTATGTATTATGCATGAAGTCAAATAGTGTGTGATCAGGAGAATCTCAGATGTATAATGCATTAGTTATATGATTTTCTACATGGTATCGGAGTGATATTGATCATTGGAGAAATTGAAAAGCATTGAAGCGGTTGAGTTTTGTGCTGGTGGAATTCGAATTTCCAGCAGTGTTTTCTTGGTGTCGAAGTTGAGATGTCTTTCAACAGATTGCAATTGGAGTATGCCCTTGAGGGTATATATAATTATATTGCATGGAAGGACAGGATGGAGGTGGTACTAGAGGACAATGGGTTGAAGGAGTTCATAGATGCAGAAATTCTAAAACCTGCTTCTAGCGATGCTGTCGCACTTGACGCATGGAAAAAGAAGACAACAAAATGTCGAAGGATTATGTTGGAAGGTGTGAAGGATCACATAGTGTCCAGCCTTCATGGTAAAGCTTCTCCTTTCTTGATGTGGAAAGCTTTGACAGATTTGTTCCAAAGCAAGAGTGACCAGAGGATGTTGGTGCTCAAGGATAAACTCAGGAATATAAAAACGGAGAAAGGCGATAGTATACCCAAGTACCTCACGAAGTTTGTCCAGTGCAGGGATGAGCTGGGAATTATGGGGGTTACTGTAGATGAAGAGGACTTGGTGAGCTTGGCTCTCCTTGGGCTTCCGAAGAGTTGGCATTCCTATCAGGACTCTGTCAATGGTCGGGAGAAACTGCCAGGATGGGAGCGACTTTGGTCAGATATTGTGCAGGAGGAGATAAGGCAGAGTACCAGGGATGGATCTTCATCGAAGAATGTAGATGAAGAAAATTGTGCTTTGGCTTCCAAAGCAAGGAAGGGGAAGGGCAAGAAGAGTGCTTCTCAATCCGGTGAGAAAGGCAAGAAGTAGGACATGTCCAAAGTGAAGTGCTTTCACTGTCACCAACATGTAAATTATGCCACTAATTGTCCACATAAGAAGAAAAATAAGCAGGTTGTTGGATCTGCAGCTGGAGAGGCCTTAGCCTCGCAGTTTGAGCTGGATTTTTCATTGATCGCATGCTTGGTCTCAAGTGTGATGGCATCAGTGTGGTTTCTTGACACTGGTGCGTCTTTCCATATGACCGGAGACAAAGATTTTTTTACTGATATGGATTAGAAAGATATTGGAGTGCACATCGAGATGGGCGATGATGGTAGATACAGTGCGACCGATATCGGGACCATTTCCTTTGAGAGGGAGTCTGGTAAACCCTTCGTATTGAAGGAAGTCATGCATGTTCCAGGATTGAAGAAGAATCTTATCTCTGTGGCGATGTTGGAAGAAAAGGGATATGATGTTGTCTTTAGCGAGGGAAAGGCTTTCCTGCGCAGTAAGGCAACTGGTGAAACCCCTAGGATAGGGGTTTGAGTTAAGAACCTTTATCAGTTGCAGGTAGATGGTTGTGCAACAATGGCAGGCAAGGCAAGAGGAGTGGTGAGCCGGGATGAGGGCGAGCTATGGCACAGGAGATTGGGCCATCTTCACCATGGCGCTTTGAAAATTTTGTAGTAGATTTCTACTGAGCTTCCCAAAGGTACACTTGCGCAGTCAGATCAGTGCAAGGGATGTACTTTGGGAAAATTTGTGAAAGCCACATTTTATGAGAAGGATAGTCGTGCCACAAAGATCCTTGAGAGAATTCACACAGACGTGTGTGGACCTTTCTCAGTAGCTTTGACAGCAAAGCACAGGTATTATGTGATCTTTGTTGATGACTTTTCTCAGAAGTGTTGGATCTTCTTCATGCAGAAGAAGAGTGAGACATTCTCTAAGTTCTATGATTTTAAGGCACTAGTGGAGAAAGAGTCAGGAAAGCAGGTGAAGGCTCTTAGGAGCGACAATGGTGGTGAATTCATCTCTGGTGAATTCAAGTACTTTTGCAGTGCAGAAGGAATTCGAAGAGAGCTCATAGCGCCTCATAACCCACAGCAGAATGGGGTCATGGAGCGAAAGAACAGAACGATCATGGGTGTTGCACGGGCAATGTTGCATGATCAGGGCCTTCCCATACACTTGTGGGCTGAGGCATGCAACACTGCGGTTTATGTGCAAAATCGTTCTCTTCATAGGATACTTGGCATGAGTACACCCGAGGAGGCGTTTTCTGGTAAGAGGCCTGATATTTCTCATTTGAGGATTTTTGGCTCACCTATTTACATTCATGTGACGAAGGATGCCAGGAAGAAGCTTGAGCCGACCGCAGAGGTTGGGATATTTGTGGGGTACACTGATAGACCCCACAACTATCATGTGTATTTGCCAGACAATCGGAAGACTGTTGTGCGATGGGATATCAAATTTCATGAGGATAAAGCCATGAAGTGTTCGCTTGAGAGGGAGCCACACTTGCATGCAGATGAGGAGCTATTAGTTCCTAACGATGAGCCTCAGGATGTGGATCAGCCACAAGAGGAGGTTCATGGAGTGGAAGAAACCACTCATGCAGCGCCAACCATCAAAGGGTGGAATTGCACTATAGAAGCTGAGCGACTGAATCTTGATGCAGAGAATATTGTAGGAGCACCTACATCACAGCACAGATAGAGACAGTCACCTGACCGATATACTAGATACATGGCTCTGATGAGCAAGTGTATCATGACAGAACCATCCTCTTTCAAGGAAGCTGTGGAGGACCCTGCATGGGTAGATGCCATGGTGGAAGAGTATGATTCGATTGTCAGAAACAGTGCATGGGAGATTTTCCCGAGGCCGGAAGAGAAATCAGTGGTAGGTTCGAGATGGATCTACAAAGTGAAGCAATCAGCTGATGGGAGCGTCAAGAAGTACAAGGCAAGATTTTTTTCCTGAGGTTTCTCACAGATTGAGGGAATCGACTATGAGGAAACCTTTGCACCTGTCGCAAGGTATTCTTCCATACGGACAATTCTTGCTCTCTCAGCGCAGATGGGGTGGCACATTCATCAGATGGATGTGAAGACTGCGTTCCTCAATGAATTCATTGAGGAGGAGGTGTACATAGAGCATCCCTAAGGTTTCGCGATATTTAGCAGCGAGTCACATGTGTGCAGGCTCAAAAGAGCGTTGTATGGGTTGAAACAAGCACCTCGTGCTTGGTACACATGGATAGATAGTTATTTCACCGGACTTGGATTCTCCAAGAATGAGGTAGATCTGAACCTATACCAGATTGTGGTGGAGGTTAAGTTGCTGATCATTGTACTTTATGTAGATGATTTGATTCTGACAGGTGATGAACTGTTGATACACTCATGCAAGGTTGATCTTGCAAAGGAGTTTGAGATGAAGGACTTGGGCCTCCTTCATTATTTCCTGGGATTGGAAATTTGGTAGCGCAGTGATGGATTGTTTTTGTCTCAAAGCAAGTATGCCCAGGAGATACTGGAGAAGTTCAACATGCATAGTTGCAAGCCTATTGACACTCCTCTTCCTGGTGGATGGAGGAAAGAGGATGCTACATCGAGAGAGGTAGTGGATGCCAATGTTTACCGACAGTTGGTGGGGTCACTTATGTATCTAGTCAATACACGATGTGACATATGCTACGTTGTTAACCATATTTCACTAGCTATGGTTAATCCTACCAAGCTCTTTTGGAAGGCATGGAATCATGTATTGAGATATCTCAGAGGCACATCAGGATATGGATTATGGTACAGACAGTCGGGTGAGGTGAAGCTGTGTGGCTTCACAGATGCAGATTGGGCAAGGAGCCCAATGGATAGAAAGAACACATCTGGAGGGATTTTCAGTATTAGGTCGACAGCAATTTCTCGGCACAGCAGGAAGCAGAGATCTGTGGCACTCAGTTCAGCGGAGGCCGAGTACATGGCAGCGAGTTTGGCTGCATGTGAGGCTATATGGATGAGGAAGATCCTGGTCGGGTTGTTCGGTTCACACTTAGATCCTACTATGATATATTGTGATAATTAGAGTTGCATCAAAATCTCATTTAATCCAGTATTTCATGATAGATCTAAACACATTGACATCTGGTATCATCATATCAGAGATTGTGTGCAGCAGAAGATCATGTTACTTTCTTACATTCCTACGGAGGATCAGGATGCTGATATCTTGACGAAGGCGCTCACCAAGATCAAATTCGAATACCACAAGGGTAGGATCGGGGTGGAAAATAATCCATATCTTGTTGAGAGGGACTGTTGAGATTGCAACAAGATGATGAGCTTAGTGAAAAGAGTCGCCTTCACTAAGTAGGCCCGGAGGCTATTTTTTGCGCAAGTCTAATTTTAGACATGTCGATCATATTCTATGAGTTGCAGGATGTTATTTATGGATGGTTGGTAAATTTGGAAAAATAGATGGACTTCTATTTTTAGAAATATTGGGCAGAATCTATTTTTAGATTTCCAGTCTAAAAATAGATATGTCGAATATTATTAGCTCTTAATAATATTTTGACTCTAAACATTATCGCATTCTCTTGGAGCACTTCAGTTAAGTGCACAGATGTGGCACAGGAGCTGACAGAAGGAATTACGTTATTCATGAGGGTTAAGTGGAGCTATTGCATGGAGACTTCAGTTACAACTCATGTGACAGAGTTTGGTGGAGTTATTGAGGTACCTGGTGGAGTTGTGTTTAGTTTAACTTAGTTAAACATAGTCGAGTTAGTTGTATCTAGTATAACTGATTGATACACTAGTGAGAGTGGCGTGAATTAATTATTAATTAATTCACTAATTATTAACCCATTAATCAACTAAAGAATACATCAGTTAACTACAGTGCATGGACAGTTTCAGTGGAGACCAGTGGAGAGGTAGGTGAAAGAGCAGGTTGACTATCAGTTGTGACTATAGTGTTGCATGATTTGCAACAAACAGTGGTTGGAGATGCCAATGAGGATTGTGTGATCAAGGCTGGACCAATTCGAGTTCATTCAGAGCCATTATTTAGCAATGATTGCGCAATAGAGGCAAGCTAGCAGGTGGCAGAGATTGGTGCATGGGATTTGCTAGATTGGACTTGATTAGTGTGTAGCAATTGGAGATTGTACTGAGAGCTTGTGAGAAGCTTTGTATGATGATTGTTACATGATATCTATGACATGTAATATACATATAGTTGGGGGTTTTCAGCTTTAAGTTTTCCCATAAATTACTATGTTCATATGTGTGAATTTTTATGGTTTTAATGTGTGCATGCAATTGTTTTTATTTCCGCAAGTAATGATCAATAGTAGAAGAGATTTTGTATTGTGCATGAAGTCAAATAGTGTGTGATCAGAAGAATCTCGGATGTATAACGCATTATTTATATGATTTTCTACATAATCCTCGATCAAAGCTAATTTTGGTTTCTCATCAGTATCGATATTGTGTTTCTGCAACTTCATAGGTAGTGGCTATGGACCAATGGTTACATGCCCATATTAGATGCTCTTCTCCCCTTCAAATTCCTTAAATTTCAAGTTCCTTACCTACTCTAAATTTTCCACATCAAGTTCCACATTTATCCCTTCGCAAGCCACAACTTTCTCTAATCCAGATTCATATATGTGATCGAAGGCGTCTTGATCCAATTAGTCCTTAGTAAGCTTACCTACCGAAAGCAAGGCCCTTTTGAAGGCTTGTAGAGTAGTTTCTATCCTCTCGTTGTCATCAATGAAGGAAAAATCATTGATAAAATGAGTTTTCATACGGTCCCATTAACTGATCTATGAAAATGTCCCTAGAGTGTGGAAAAATCTATGCACCCATAAATTTTCCAGAATTCCTTCTCTGATCCATCTAGATTTACAATCGTGTATATTTTGTTGAGGGTCACTATGACCTCAATACTTAGTGAAATTGGATGACCAATCTTCTGAATACTTGAATCTAGATATCATTGCCAACTTAACCATCTGCCACTCTTTGAGATGGTTGCGATGAGGGCCACACTACCTTGCCAACATTGGTTGGAGGGCGCCATCTAGCAAGGTCAATTTATGTATTTCCAAGATGGCTTAATCAACTTCATTGATAAAATCAATAACAAAACCCATACCATTAAAAATAGGAAATTCTCGTACCTCGATACCAACCTAGTGGATATGGTGGATTATGGCACATCACCTAACGTTGATCTTATTTCCACTCTGCTGCCAGTCATCCCATGCAGCCTTGGATCCAACTTCAAATATCTGAACACTTCTCAAACTTATTGAACCCCCTATTTTAGGATTGATGTTGTCTTCCCTTTTTCTCGTTGTCAACCTATATATCTGGTCTATTAACTTAGGTTGTTCTTCATAATACACTTGCTCTGTGAACCTCAACCCATGATAAGGGTCCAAGGGCTTGATCACCGTTACTCCCTCCACTTCAAAGGTCATGGTTAATCTCTTCAAATCAATTACTGCATAGTTTTCGAAGGTTTGGTTTATTTCCAGCAATGCCAGATAAGGGTATTTGTCTCCCATAATATCTATTACATCAAATTTATTATAAGTGTTTAACCCTACTATGTTGAATTGTACATCTTCCGAAACGTCCAACTCGAAAGATACAATATTGATTCACGATAGGTAACTGAATCGTAGATAATGCCAACTTAGGCCTTCCCAAGGCTTTCCAGGTTTTTCTTGGTAGGATTTTCACATCTGAACGCAAGTCTAGCATTGTTTCCTTGATATGGAATCCTGCAATATGGGAATCAATCCAAAATTCCTCCCTATACTTTTATTGCTCCTACTCACTCGCCTAGGATGTATTTTGGGAAAAATGGTAAAAATGAGTCCTTCCACAGGATCTCCATCCTTGAAATCAACTAATTTAATATTTTCCTGCAACTACACGAGCATTTTCTCATCATTCACAATTTTCAAAAACAACCTAAACTAATCTTCTATAGGTTTGGAATTAGGTTGTCATAGTTCTAGGCTTCTGACCTTTGAAATTTTTTGTTGTTTTCCTTGGGAATCAACAGTTGGATTCAATATGTTAAAAATATTCACGGCATCTTTGTATTACTACTTCTGTTGTTTTGAATCATGCGAGCACTTTGGTGAGGTAGGCTTTATGATTCTTGGTTGTTAAACGACTCCAAAGTCAGTTTCAGCCTTATTTCGTCCTCGGGTGACTATATTAATGTTTGAAAGGGTAGTTGTCTCAGGTTCCCTTGGTTTTAAATTTATTAAATTTTCTCCTCGTTGGTAGTTGAGATTTTCCCACCTGGAAATTAGCTTTGAGAAATATTCTATTGCATGCATACTGACTATTGAGCCCTAGAATTTCCTTCCCTTTTACAAACCTTCACTTCATTTCATCATTAATTTATCACTTCATAAGCCTAAAATCAATGAAGAATGATTAGGATTGCTTAAAGGTTACATGAAACTGATTAACATATTGTATTTTCATGGTTTTTGCTGTTTTAATAATTTTGTGCAAAATAGCTATAGAATACAAATGTTCCGTAGCCGATCAGGCGTTCCGCAGCTATTTTAGTGTTTAAACATGTTACAGGTGTCGTCTGAGGCAAAGACATATATGGTTAGACTCCAAAACTCTCCTGCATCATTCCTTGTCCTCCACGAGGGCTGAGCACAAATCTGGCAGTGGTTATGCACGTGGATAAAGCCAAAACCAAGAAGTAGACTTCTACAAGGAAAAGGACTCTTGAGGTGTCTTCAGCAGAATACGAGTCCTCAACAGGAGTTCTAGTTCGATTTTGATTATAAAAGACACCTATGCCTATTTCTACTCAATTTCAGTTATGTATTTCCTTATAAAAATAACTCGGTGAACTAAGAGACAGTTAGTTCATGTTTTGTTATTAGTTTCAAAGACTGTGATACTCTATTTCTGAAGCATTTTCTTTTAATGAAATAAGTATAACTTTGATGCATGATCTGAAGAAACTTTAAGGTGTTAAGGATTCGTGTGTCAATCTGATGGTAGAGGGCCCCTACTGTCCGAAAAGGCTTTTTCATATTTTCTAGATAAGTGACCTTTTAACTCTGTTTTGTTTTTAACTTAGGCAATTTTTTGAATTTGTCCTCTTGCATCATGTTTTATGTCATTTACTTACATCGAATATTACAGTCAATATTGTTCTCATGAGTTGTTCCAATATATCACTAATACGTGAATGAGATCTAGCTGTAGTACTTTGAGTTAATTGCATTTTAGTCAAATTTTGTTCACTGCATTTCAGTCCTATTAGTTAATTGCATTTCAGTCCTGTTAATTAGATTCAAAAGGCCCTCATTATTTTATAAGATGCTCTTGTTCTCAACTTCTTCTAACACATCACTATTATAAGAACAAGAATTAGTTATATTATTTTGAGTTCTTGACTATTCTGTAAGAGATTCTCATGATTTTACAAACAAGTCTTTTTCCCAAGTTGTTCCAAGAAATCTCTAATCCTTGAATAAGGCTTAATAGTAACATTGTGAGTTGCAGAAGGAGTTAATTTTAGTGTCATAATTTATTTTAGCATAGGATTCTTTACTATGTTACAAATTATATTTTTTTCAAAATGTCCCAACAGATTTATAACAATGAACAACATTTCTCTGTGATGTTTTAAAGAGAACCTCATTACATCAAAACTAATCCTTTTCTGAGTTTGTTCCAATATACCTCTAATGAAATGAATTGGACTAAGTTTAATGTTATGAGTTATTTTTGTTTGCAACTTTACAATCTGTGGATTAGCATTCTCTGTTTTTTGTACCATTCATAGTTTAGAGTAGATTTTATTTTGTTTTAGTGTGATTAGTAACTTCTCTTTGCTAGCAATTCAGTTCTTTTCCCCTTAACATAAAAAAACAAAACCAAAAACATTAGAAAAACACTAAGCACAATGAAGTAGGAAGAAGATACCTAGGCACATATGGTCCACATCACTTCAACAGTTTACTAGACCTGGTTGACAATTTATGACATCAATTTAGGAACACTAATTTGACTAGACACTGACCCTACCATGAGAGCACAAGGGTATTGTGAGAAGCAAACAATCTCTTGAAACATGCCCCTCTTAATCACAATTGTAGCAAAATATCAGACCTCTGCCTCTTTTTCTTCCCCCCCTTGTTCCTCCACCTCCTCGTCCTCGAGAAGCTTCATTGATCCTGTTGGTAGAATAATCGAATCAATTAGCTAGGGAAAATAATTATATAGACATATCAGTGTGGTGAGTACGTGAACCAAAAAACTCACAGAAAAAATTGCTTGGAACATTTGAATACTTCTATAAAATTGGACAGAGGCAAGCACTATGCCCATAAGTCTTGTAGATTTCAAAGTATTCGTTTGTAGATGCACCTTGCTGATTGGGAAAGGCATGGAACTTTGTGTTCCCTGTATATAAACCTTTCTTACCAACCTATTCATCTTCATGGTAGGTAAAGATGTGGAGGGCCCTTCTGGTATAGAGGGAGTGCTCAAGCCTCTTAGTCTTGGGCACTTTGTCGTGTGATGCCCTTCGATATGGCAGTTGGTACACCATATGTATAGTCGCAATGGTCGCATCGGTTGCATGTCCCTCAACTTCCCTGTCAGATCAACCATTTGAAGTTGCAGTCCTATGAGAGTGGCGTCATGGGAAACTATTCCTCCTTGATGTTCATGTGGGTACCCTTCCATGGCCTCAATTCGATTTTCCTACTCTAGGGCATCTTGCAAAGTATCAATCTTCTATTGAGTTAATGACATGTTGGTATGTTGATCCGGATCTAAGCAGTAATGCAATAGAATACACATATAACCATAAATACAAAGATTTAGTGGAAATAACACTTCATTTCATTAATATCAAAGAACTGAAATTTGCTTATAGACAGAATGGAAATAAACTAGCTAGGGCACTGGTAGCTTATCTCTAAGAAGAGATATGGCAGCTAAAGGTCTCTGAAATCTATGTTACAATGAGGCTCAAAGGCCTATATATTATTGAGAAACAATGGAAAACCCTAAAAATCCAAAAACCTAACCCTAGGAGATGAAACGCCAAAATATCGGTCCCATCGGGGTAAATTGGTACATCAATTTCCCAGGGTCATAACTTTGGCATACTATCTCCATTTGAAGCACATGAGACATCATTAGAAATATCTATCTGAGGAATAAAAATGCCATCTGCGAATGTAGATTTAGGAATAGAATCTGATTCGGCACAAGCGATGCCAAAAATCATCGTTTAGGGCCTCAAAATGGCTCCGAAATTTCAGGACCCGAAAAACTGCTAAAAATAGTAAGTTGTACCGAAACTGAAAAACTGAAAGAGAAAATGGTGGGGCCCCAAGTGCAATAGGCAGGTGGCCACCAATATCCACCGGTATCATTCCTCCCCCCTTATGAAGAAATGCTCCCCATTACATTGAGTTCCTCCATGAGATGAGGAAACTTCTGCTTAACTTAGTCCCTGGTGAACCACTTGCATTGGTGCAGGAGTTGGCCTGCTTTGACAACCCGATACAGTTGGATATTCTGTTGGAAAGTGTTCTTGATTTTCATGTCCATAATACAATCTGTGGTGGCTTGTTCCATGTAGTCTGGGTTTAACTCTGTTGGTGTGACTTGTTCTACAATGTTAGAGGTGTCCAGTAGAGGTGGGAAGTAGGGACGAAGGCGGTCCACATTGAATACTGGGTGTAGACCAAGGAATGGTGGAATAATGAGCTCGAAGGAATTGTTCCCTACAACCTTGGTGATGGTGTATGACCCATATCAGAGTGGGTGAAGCTTGTGGTGGGGTCCAGTGAGGCGCTCCTTCTGCAAATGTAGCCAGACTTTTTCACCCACCTGGAAGTTGTGTGGCACTAGATGTTGATCATGAATTTTCTTGTACTTAGAATTGGCTCTGTCCAATATGTCATGAACCTATTGCCAAATGTGCTGAATGAACTTGATGGAGTTTTTTGCTTTGTCAGATTTAGAGTGGACATGAGCCAAATCAGCCTAAGTAGTCGCAAATGGCA
Source organism: Pinus albicaulis (assembly GCA_034641835.2). NCBI lineage: Eukaryota > Viridiplantae > Streptophyta > Pinopsida > Pinales > Pinaceae > Pinus > Pinus albicaulis. The sequence goes on from JAXQQM020079862.1 coordinate 152,054, forward strand.
TGACTACGTCAATGGGACATAGTGGCTGGAATCCCAAGTCCTCCTGAAAGGGGTTGTAGCCAATTGAGATGTGGAGAGCCCGGTTATAACTGTGTTGTACATAAGGGGGCTCTCATCCCATGTGCATGGATGCTTTGAATTGTACATGCGCAGAATTTGTACAATCATCTTATTGACGACCTATATCTGGCCATCCGTTTGGGGATGGAAAGTTGTGGACTTGGTGAGTTTGGTATCCAGAATTAACCAGAGGCTGGACCAAAATGTGATGAGGAACCTACTGTCCTGATCTGAGATGATATACTTTGGGATCCAAAAGTGCACCCACACTCATTTAAATAAGAGTTTAGTAGTGGATTCTGCTATGATATTATTCTTGTAGGCCGCCATAATGGCCATCTTCGAGAATCTATCGACGACCATGAAAACACAGTCATTTCCATGCTTAGTAGAAGGAAGGCCCGACATGTAATCCATGGAGATGAATTCTCGAGGTTGAATAGGGGTAGGTAGCAGAGTATAGAGGCCTTGCTTCTTAATGGTCGGTTTGGCAATGGCACAAGCAGTGCAGGATCTAATATACTTCCCGAAATCTTATCGAAGTTTCAGCCAATAGAAATAATTTTGCAGTATTGCCACTATTTTTTCGACCTAGAAATTCCCAATGACTTGATTGTAGTGTGCTTCCCATATCATCTTGGAATGCTCGCTTGAAGGAACATAAAGGTGTCCCAGGTGAGATAATAGTGCATCTTGGAGGTGAAAATTTCGAACTCACGTACCCCCCAATAGTGCCTTGTATGTGTGACCAAATTCTGGATCACTCCTATAGAGAAGTGGCCAATCAGAAGTATTTTTCCCACAAGAGTTGAGAATGGTGGTTAGCGCCACGATGTGTGGTTGGCTAAGTGAGTCTGTACAGCTTATTTCCCAAAGTAACAATAACAGTGTGAGGTTGGGACTCATACATATCATGTCGCTTCCACAAGTATGGTTGGCCTAGTAATACATCACAAACATCAAGAGGAGTAATGTCACATAGTACCTCATCTATGAAGGGCTTGATGCTATAGGGAAGGTGGTACTGCTAGCTGACATGGAGATCCCGTCCTTGGTGAAGGCACCCGATGGTGTATGGTTGTGGGTGTGTTGTGGTCGGCAAGACAAACCACTTCACAACGTCTGCTAAAATGAGTTTCTTTTTTCTTCCATTGTCGACAATGAACTGTAGCGGGGAACCCTTTACCCACATCTGGGAGAGGAAGAGACGCTCCTCCTCCTCAGGATCTTTCGGTTCCTCCTTTTGGATATTCAAAGTGGCAAGAGTGGTGTTGGTCTCCGCAAAAATAATATGTTTCCCTTTGTCATTCCCCTTGTCAAGTTATGATTCAGAGTCAGAGCATGCATCTAATTCAGAAGCCCTCATCTCAGCCACTAGCGATTTCTTGGCCCGACACTCACTTATGCTGTGAGTGGAGCTCTATGGAACTCACACCACTTTCCCATGTCCTTCTTTGGTTTCGCGGTGTTGTTCTTTGCTTACGGCTTTGACAGGTTGTCTTGGGCATCCATGCCTTGGATTTTTCCTTTTTCCTGTGGCTTGGGGGCACTTTTCCCTTGCTTTTGATTCGCAGATCCAAAGTCTCTCTTCTTTTGTTTGAATTTCTGCTCAATCTTGGTAGCATACCAGTATGCTGTACCAAGTGAGGATATGTTGAGGAACTCCATTTCCTCCTGAATATATATGTGCAGAAAACTACGATAATTTAGCACCAAATTTTTCTCGGAATCTTTGATACCCATATTTGTGCGCAGGGTATGGAATAGATTCATCAGATCATGCACATCTTGATCCCTTTGTTGCCGCAGTGTGGTCCATTTTATGTACTTGTCCTCATAGCTCACCACGGGATAGTATCGTTCTTTGATGGTGTCTCAGAAATAATTCCAAGTGGGTATGGATGAGAACAGAGAGGGTTCTGTCTCGTCCTTTTTCTCACAGTGGGTTTCCCACCAGTCCTTGACATGGGCGGTAGCTTTGAGGAGTGAAAAAATAATCTTCTGCGAGTGGGAAAAGTCATGAACCGAGAAATATCCTTCTAATATATTCAACCATCTATCTATGATATCTGCATCTATTTAATGCTCAAATATGGTAATGTCAAAGTTTACTTGTACCTGAAAGGTAGTCGTCCCTCCAGAGTAGTTGTTGGATGAAAATGTGTCACTGGTGGGTAGTCGTTGAAGGATCTGGGCAAAGTTATCCATCATCGCATTCCTTTTTTTTTAGAGCCTCCTCGAGCAATATTTTGATAGGATATCTTGATCCCTCATCTTTCTTTTCATTCCCCATGGGCGACCATCAGGGTTGTGAGGTTGATCTTGCAAAGGCTCAACCAGATCAATCCCTAAATCATTATACCCCGACCTCATTAGGGACATGCAAAGAAGGATCGAGAAAAATTCGACTGCTCTGATACCACTGATTCAAATTTATGCAGGAATGCAATAGAATACAAATATAACCATAAATTCAAAGATGCAGTGGAAATAACACTTCATTTCGTTAATATCAAAGAACTAAAATTTTCTTACACACAGAATGGAAATAAACTAGCTAGGGCACTGGTAGCTTATCTCTGAGAATAGATGTGGAGGCTACATGCCTCTGAACTATGCATTACAATGAGGCTTGAAGGCCTATATATTATTCAGAAACAATGGAAAATCCTAAACATCCAAAAACCTAACCCTAGGAGATGAAATGCCAGAATATGGGCCTCGTTGGGGTAAATTGGTACATCAATTTCTTGGGTCGTAACTTTGGCATACCATCTCTATTTGATGCACATGATACATTGTTAGAAAGATCTATCCTACGACTACAACTGTCGACCGCAAATGTAGATTTTAGAACGTAATCAGATTCACCACAAATGATGCCAAAAAAATGTTGTTTAGGTCCTCAAAATGGCTTTGGAAGTTCAGGACCCGAAAAACTGCTAAAAATAGTAAGTTGTGCCAAAAATGAAAAACTGAAAGAGACAATGGTGGGGCCCCAAGTAGAATAGGCAGGTGGCCACCAATATCCACCTGGATCATATGTGGAAATAATACTTTGATGAACCAATCTTGCTAATTATTGGGGTCGATAGGGTAGGTCAACTTGCCAATAACATCCTGATATGTTTTCATCATCTCCTAGGTGGTTTCTCCATCCCACTACTTAATTTCACATAGTTTAGATAGCCCCTGCTCATTAGTTTGAGGGATTTTAAACTCTTGAACAAACTCCCACCAGACATCATCTATCATTAGATTCTGTTGTAATGTGAACCAGTTTATGAGCCATCCTAGTGCTTTGTCTCGAAGAGGTCCCTAAAATTCAATAAGCTTCATGGAAGCTAGAGTTTGGCGAGCCCTCCAGATGGCCTCACATATGTACCATTGTTGTTTGAAATCATCATTCCCTTTCCCAAATAATGAAGTATATAGAGTAAATGATATTCTCATGTTACCAACCACACACAGTTGAATTTGAGGAATGAGTATGAACACTTGAGAACCTGATTGTGATGATCCTTGGAGACTCGAACTATAATTACTATTTATACTGCTAGAGGTACTAGTCCTGTAGGTATTATGTATTCTGTGGACCTTTATAACTTTAACTAGATTAGATGAAAACTGAACTGATTTGCGATAAAGTACAAGGGGAAGGTTGGGGGATGTACTACCTGAATTATTGGGAAATGAATCGCTACTCGCAGGAGAAATATCATTCTTGGAAAAAAATATTCACATAGTGAAGTGCATACCATCATTCGGGCACTCCTCGAGGCATGTAGCATGACTCAATCCATCTAACATTCCCATCTCTGCAGGCAGAATGAAATCTCTATTATTTCTCTCAACCTTTGTCACTTTGGCAGTCCCGACCTTTGGGCCAGGTTTCACTCTAGATCCATCCACATTAGTCCACAATTTAGGCCGACTTATTTCTCCTTCTCATACTTCCATACATCTTAACACAACTCCTACTTGTTGTAGTTCCCTTTGTCGTCTATAGATATCCTACAAATATTTCTCCCACCATTCTTCAACTAATTTTGATCTCCTTTTTTCTCTCAAACCTATACACTTCTAAAATTCATCTGCATCCATTTCTTTGATATTTTCATAGCTCCTATCCAGGTAGCATTCCTCCACTTAGATCATTCCCCTAGTACCAGGGCTTTAAGCTACCATGGGTGGGCCCCAAAACACTAGTAAGTTCTCTTCTACCAACAAAATTTTAATCCACAATGGGATTTCCTTCAATAATCTTCCTAGCATCCTTGAGTTGAACACAACCTAAAATTTAGAGAACGATTGATGGCCCTCCGTAGAAAACTTGATAATATACCCCTCTAGAGTGGTGATCACCCAGAAGCCGAAAACTTGAGTTAGGTCAGTATCGAGCCAATGTAATTTAACAAGATCAACCTCAGTCCAGGTACGAGAAGATCAACTCTAGATTCCAGCCTTTTCTTTTATTTGCAGTTTTCACAACCAATTGTTGAGGTCCTCTGGGGACTTGCAGCAGAATATATCATACTGATCGCTTATAGGCTCCGCATAAAAAAATTCTTCCTTTAGTTTCTCTACACTTTGATGATGGAGTTGCACTTACTGGGAAGAAAACTACTCTACTTGTTCATGGCACAAATCTTGCAGATCCTTCTTAAATATTTTCGACACCATATTCTAAACTGCTCTGAAAAAATTTAGGTCCCGACAATGGAACCATTTATTTTTTAAAAATGATGGACAAGTAGAGACTGTAGGTTTAGGCATAGGGTCCAAAAAAGGGTCCATTTTAATCTAGCGTAACACCAAAATTTTTACCTTATTCAAGAAGAATAAGGCGTCTAATCCGAGGCATGTTGCGACCTTACTTAGTTAAGGGATCATAACCAGTGATTGGGAGGAATCGTGCAAATGCTACCAATAATCTTAAACTTATAAACACTGCATCAAACGTATAAACATTGCAAAACATAATGACTAAAGCATTCAAAATAACATAGATTACGCAAATACATTCATAATAAAATTTTAAAGGGGTCACAAAAAACCAACACAAGTATATCAAAAAACATCCCCACCGCTCTTTCTTTCATTTGTTTCAAACATCAATACATCATTACATTCATGCTTTGATGCCTTCTCAACAGAACAATAACTAGGAATATAATCTAATAAATGACTAGGTGATCACAGAAGTATGTGAGCTCAATAGGCCCCGTGACATCATTTCAATACACACTATTCATCTCCCCTTCATTTTGGCTTTCCATTTAGCTTTTATGCACTCCACTTGCCTAGAATGTTGGTTTCTTGCTTGAATACCCCGACCTTTCCTCCTAGGTTGCAATTGTTTCATCTACTGTTGATGGTCGCTTTGGCTTGGATGTGACTGCATGTGCCCCTATTTCCCTAGCTAACATTCCACAATCTGTATACCTTATCAGATTCCTTCTCCTTCCTTAGTTTCCTTCTCTGCAACTCTCCATCGGTCACATTTAGTCAAAATATGGTCAAAACATGTCACAAAACAAAAGACCCAACAATGTCATATCATGGTAAGGGAAAACCAACTTATATATATATGTGTGTGTGTGTGTGTGTGTGTGTGTGTGTGTGTGTGTGTGTGTGTGTATGTGATTTTTTCTTCTTATTTAATAATTTAATTTATTAATATTTCAAATTAGTTTTTTTTGGTAAATACTTATGGAGGATTTGAACAGATAACCTTTTCACATGGACTTCTTTAACACTACACCCATTCATTTTCAATCTAAAACCTATGAAAAATATTTCAAATTAATTTAATTAAATAAAATATACTACTGTAATTCATATATAAACAATAAATTTTAATGTAATATTTTTTTTCATATATATATATATATTCCTTCTGGAAAAATAATTTTACCAATATCTCAATGTGGTGGAATTTATGATCTCATGATATGTAGTTATCGAATAAATTTAAATAGTAAACTAATATATTTTGCAATAAAATTTAAATACTAAACTAATATAGTGTGCATTAGGAAATCAATAGTTTGGCTTAGTAGCTTCCATAAATTTTTAATCTGCAAATAATCTCTATTTAAATTTGAAGGTATAGAGTTCCCCTCTCTCTTTCTTTGAAAATGGTATTTAGAAAATTGAAATGGATAAATGAACATTACTGAATATAATTATAAAAATAAATTGTATTAATTTTTTTTATTGATGATGATGATGATGATTAATATCCACTAAGACCAATGCAGCCTATTAGACCTCAAGAAAGGAAAAAAGAATCTAAGTTTGATTCTTCAAAATCTTGTTTCTATGGTCCAAGAAAAGGGAAATAAGCACTCCAATATCGCTATAGGTGGGTTGGATTAGTAGGTCAAGAAGATTGGAAGTGTGGAAGATGTTACGGAATTGAGAGCAGATGCAAGTAAGAGTCGAGTAGTCTCAAAGGAAGTGCTTCCCATCTTCCACCTACATAGTATCATAAATCTGACATATTTTATCGTTCCAAGGAGCCTTTGGAATAGACCATCACCCAGTCTCACTCCAAAGCTCATGAGAATTAGTTCTTATCCTAGCGATGCTCATTTGTTTCTTAGTACTGGTCAACACATAGAGATAATTTAATTATCAAGGGTGGGGTTAATCACCTCCTTATATTATCTTAGCTTCCTTTTACCCTCCAGCTCTTGATCCTCCCACAACTTGTCCTTAAACTTGGAGGTAAAATTATTTTTAACACTATCTTTACTTCCCACACTTATCTCCTCCTTAATTCCCCAATTGTTGAGCTAATATTGGGCATCCTTATGCCACCCCTGCTTGAGGAGAAGGTGGGGGTTTTGACTACAGGAAGCAATTTTTGGGGGCCTTTTGGATTCCATTTTGTAAAGCTTCTTTTTATACATCAGATATCTAAACATAGTCGTACTCTCAATGGAGGACAAACCAACTTCAATAAAAAATATAGGATAGGTAGTATTTCCCTTGATCTTAAGGCTATAGGTTATGATTTTTTTTTGAATCATCTCAATCTTCTTCCATCACTCTTTGGATATACTGCAACCCCAAATGTCACATATGTATAAGACAACATGGGTGACGAGATTCTAAAAGAGGAACCTCTTTTTACTCCAAATGTAAATATCAACCAACTTATAATTATTTTCAAGCTCATAATAAGCTTTCCATCCTCTATAATTCCAGTTGAGTTGATGAGGGAAGTCAATTCCTAAATATTTATAATAAGAAACTTGCTTTAAGAACGCATTATTATACACGAAACTACCATCGGTGGTATTTTTGGATTTAATGATCATGGATTTAGTCTTGTCAGTATTAACTGTCGTAAACATCTTGGAGCTTATTACATGGAGATTTTGAAGCTCCTTGTGAAGGTCCTCATGGCTTTTGGCAAGAAGAATGATATCATCGGCATAAATGAGAATCGAATGAGAAAACCAACAAGCTCGCTGCCCTCACATCCCGTAGTTTCTAGACACCCCTCTAGCTTATCAATGTATATGCCAAATAGGATAGGGGATAGGGGACACCCTTGCTTAACTTTGATATTGCATTTGATGCCTTTATACCACCCCTCGTTGGTCTTAAACTTGGCAGTGAAAGTCTCGTAGAGATGGATCACCACAATCCTCAGCTCAGGAGGGATCATGATCTCTTTAAGTCTCTCCCAAATTTTATCACGAGGAATAGCGTTGAAAGCTTTTCTAAAGTCCAAAAACAAAAAAATATATCGACTTTACTATTTCAGAATTATTCTGCAATGATTCTGAGAGTTACAAGATGGTCAATAGTTGAGTGATGTCTCCTAAAAGCAGTTTATCATTTAGCTCTTTAGCCGTGGATTTCAAGCCAAATGCTAAGATTATTTTCCAAAACGAGCCCATAAAGATCGGGCAAGATATGGCTAATCATAATGGTAATGTAAATAAATGGAACACTTTTGTCTCCATTATATTATTATATTTAAAAATAATAAACTAAAATAGCTACATAATAAAATATTGAAATTAATAACATAATAAAATATTGAAATTAAAAATACAAAATAAAAAGTAAATATTTATATAAAAAATACTTATCAAGATAGACAACTTTTATATTATATATCATAATATTTTAATTTTAAATAATATTTTTTTTAAATTATATCATCTTTTAGACTCTTGTAATTCACATTATCACAAGGTGATTCAGTATTTTCTATCAGTTATATGAAATTGTCAATAATATTTCATCCTGCAAATTATTTTCAGTAAGAGGCCAAGTCTGAAAGATCAAGATGATTTTTGTAGAGCATGTTTGGGTGAGATCAGATATATCTTACACCCAATTCCATTCTGGATCCCAAGATAGAGAAGGATTAATTTAAACAATAAAACAAAGAAAATTGTCTAGTTACCAAATTATTTATTTTTGAATTATTAAAATTAATTCAAAAATAAAAATTAAATATAAACTCTAAAAACATTAAAATAACATGCCCCTTATAGTATAACCCTCGAGATGTGTGCAAGTAAATAGAATGACTATTTAGTTACTTCGCATCCCCATCCCCTTCGACATTTAACCATAAGGAGGTCCGAAAAATAGTTTTCACTTTTTACCACATTTTACAGTTGTAAGCCTCACATCAAATTCCCACCCCAAGCCTAAACCTCTTATTACCTTACCCCTCCAAAAACCATTAACTTTGTCATTTGACTTTTATAAAGGGCACGAGAATGAAATTTTATAAAATATGGAATGAATGTTATGTGGATGGGAGGCCAATGTGTAAAAAAAATTACAGGAAAATGAAAAGGAAGGTTGTGCAATCATATAGCTATGAAGTTGTGCAATAATTTAAAGGTACTTACAGGTACAATGAAACTGAAGTTAAAGGAATTTACAGGTACATGTAAATTTGGGGATAAAAAGAGAAACAAGACATGGTTTTGTAATACATGTAAATTTGGAATTACATTTACAACGGTAAAAGGATAAACAAGGTATGGTTTTTTGCAAACATCATATGGTTTTCTCAAGATCCATGAGGAAAAGGAAAGCGACACTTGGACATGAAAAATATATTTTTCAAATGAATATATTGAAAAAATTAATCATGAAATTCATTTTTATGATTTAATTAAAATATATTTTTCCTCAAATAGTTGTGACAGTATAATGGATGATGAAATTCAGCAAATTATATTTCAAGGAACCAAATCACCAACTAAAATATTTCAACAGATTCAGCAGTGACAACAACTAATCATCCAATGGTGCCAGCGTTGCATTAGAGTTAATAATCCATCAAAGGCAGTCCGAATGGCAGAGTCAGATGTCAGAGCCACCCATCGTTTCCTCTTCGTGACCACCTCAACCACTTTTAGCTTACTTTTGGGTTCATGAAGAGTTGTCAAAATTAATTCCACAGGCAGTGTTTTGTCAGAAATATTTTTTTCGGGCCTTGCATGGCCACACTTGTCATGTTTTTGCTTAATTGTAATTAATGAAAAGTTGTCGAAGTAGATAGGGTAACCGACGTAGTTTCTAGTTAACTACTGTATGCATTGGCAGTATCAAGGGTTGGACCTTGTTGGACCCTGCATTGTAAGAACTACTGTATTGGAGTGTTGTAATTTTTGGAGCTGGGCATCAATAATAGTAGACCATTTACATGATACTTGATTTGTTTTAAATGGTGATGTGCTACTTCTCCGTGTTAAATGTTTTCATTGTTTTCGTTGCTGTGCATCTATTCATCTAATTGTAAAATATAAATTTTAGGTTAAGGTTTGTTATTAGAGCACCTTAATTCTATCTGTATTTACCATCTGAATTTTTTCTTTTAAAGTCTAGTTAAATAATTCTTAACTGCTCTTTAATCATTACTGGATATCACTATTTTATCCATATCATAATTCATACTGCCTTAAAGAGCCAATTAGCACAGTTAGTTTTCTCTGGGATGCTCTTGAAAGTTTGATACAACAAACCAAACTTTTGACTCCATAGCCCAATGGATTAGCTTCTGTAGACCTGCTCATCCAATCAACAAAATAAATCAAAACAACCAATACCACCATCACTGTAACTAGCCTAACATCAACATTCATAACATTAAAGATAAATTTAAATCATAAATAGGGAGAGCCCTCTCGAATTCTAGGAAGTCTAGGTCCTAGATTTCAAAGTGGTTTGATGTTGTCCTCTATCATTTATTCTTGTCAATATTATAAATTATAGGGCCACAACATAATGGCGACCATATGGGGGACCTATTGAAAATATTGACATTTTATTCGAATTCAGAAACCCCATTCAAAAAACATTTTATGCTAAAAGCAATTTCCAAGATTGGCATTTATTTTTTGATTGTGGACAAACAGTCAGACACAAGAAGGTTGAAATCATCCACCCAGCGACTCCACAAGGTTTAGCTGAGCTAAATACTCCACTGGTAAAACAATCTAGAATTGTAGAGAATAGTGACTCCATTCTATTGTTGATTTTTTTCAAAATGAATTTAAGAATACAACGCAGGTATGCTCCTACAGACAGATCAAAGATTCTAGGTTTTCCAAATCCCATGCCCAACATCGATTGGTTAAAATATCGTCCAATGTTTAAAGATTAAAAAGGAGTTGATGTTGCTATACATTTATTGAGGTTTCGTATTCACATCTGTAGGCTTAGAATCAAATTTCCTGAATATTGCCTTATGAAAATGTTTGTGGCGAGTTTGGAGGAAAAGGCTAGATCTTGGTATGAAATTTTACCTACTGCTAGTATATGTTCTTTAAAGCATTTTCTTATTTTATTTCATGACATATATAAAGAATATTATCCATCTTTGTTGCAGGTTCAAAACTGTTGTGATAATTTGCAAAGTTTTATTCAATATCTTGAAGGTTACTATGATGATGATCAGTTCATGAATGATGAAATAATAGAGGCTTTAGAAGAAATAACTTTTCAAAAGTAGAAGCCTTTCTTGAATTTTCTTCTCCTTAGGAACAAAAATATGATGCATGTTGTTCAGATGTTCGTGAAGAATCACCACATGAAACAATTCTTGCAATAGTACAAAAAAATTGATCAGCGAAAGGTTAAGGAAGAAATTCAGCTTCCTAAACCTATTCAAGTAGAGGACAATGGTGAAAATCAACATCAGTCTGGTGATCCGAAAAAAGAGGCAGCAGAGCTTAATTGTCTTGATCCACAAAAACATATTCAGCAAGCGGTGTTTCTTTGAGAGATTAAAGACCAATCAAATTTTCATGATGATTACCATCTCTCAAATTCTCTTTCATGTTGTATCTTATCTCAATTTACATCCCTTGAAGAAAATCATAAAATTTCTCAATAATCGAACCTTCTATTTAAAAAGAGGGTTACATAGCATATGCCTTGCATTCCTTTCCCTTTTCCAGGGAAATAAAAACTACGCTGCTGTGTGATTTTCCAGAGCAAGAACCACCCAACAGCTCTGTCCAAAAAAGACTGATAACCACAAAAAAAACCAAAAAACTGGAGTTAGCAACCCCCGGCTTCCATTAAGGAAAAACACCGAAACAGGATTGCTGACGTCCACAAACTGTCCACAAACCAGCTAGTAAGAACTGTGATGGCTGAAAGTGTTGTTTAAAGACAGAAAACATCAAATCAGGCCTCCAACAAAGGGAAAAACAGCACTGAAAGTTTTACAGTTTTGCCTTCTAAAGATTTTTCACAAGTTGCTTTTTTTGTTTTTTATACACATGTACAAAACGGACATTAAACTGGAAAGTATGAACATTTAAATAAACAGAAATGAGAAGACGAGCTGTTGACAGCTCACGAAATAATCAAAAACAGGGGGAGGGAGTCCCCTTGTTCTCCCTTCAGCTACTTCCTCTACGGACCATTGGTCCAAAACCTGCTCAATGCCTTTTTTAGAAAGGTTGTCTGCTTCTGCATTTCTTTCCCTGTAGATGTGAGATAAAGTTAGGACAGAAAAAATACTTTTAAGACGAATAATTTCAGACAGCAAAGGAAGTAAAAGAAAATTCCTGCAATGATGTGATCCATTTGCCCATTTGACTGTATTCAGAGAATCCCCAAAAATCTGTACCTCCCTTACATTACGCTGCAGTAACCAACACAGCAGTAAATGTAGTGTTTTGAGCTCAGCGTAGTTATTTGACCCAGTACCCAGCCCAACAGAGGATTTGAGCTTAAGTCCTGTGGGATAAATTATCACCAAACCTGCTCCACAGTTGTTGTTTACATCTGAGGCTCCATCGAAATAAGCCCACGGAATAGGCCCTTTTATTTCTTCTACCTGCACCGGTCTTTCACTTTTAGTATTTGAAGGCTGTGGAATGCTTTCAAAAATGGCTACACCTTCAACTGCTAGTCTGTCAATAGGGAAAGGAGAGTCTTTGAAAATTTGGTGGTTCCTGGCAAGCCAGACTCCCCATACTACCAGCAGAGGCAACATTTTGACTTTGTCATTTGGGGCCTGCTGCCACCAATTGTTCCAGGCTTCGGCTATGTCCTCCCCTCCCCAACAGAGGGGAACCTTTGAGAGTCTTAACATTTCATTCCAGAGACTTTTGGAGTAAGGACAAGCAAGGAACAGATGCTGGGGAGTTTCCTCACACTCCTTACATAGGGAGCACCAGCCAGGCCCAATCTTCCCCCTTTTTTGGAGTGCATCCCATGTAGGTACTTTTCTTTGTAGAACACACCAGAAGAACAGCCTGGTCTTTGCTGGCCCTTTCAGCTTCCACAAAGACTTTGCCCACCAGATTGGTTCCCCCCACCCCTTTTGTAACATAAGCCAGTCATATCCCATCTTGGGGGAGTAGAAACCTGTTTGGGCATACACCCACCGCAATTCATCTGACTCATTTGTAATGCGGATGTGGGATTGCAACAGTCCTGTGCGAAAAGTCCCCCACTCCTCATGCCACCTCTCTTCTAGTGCCAAATCAGTTGTTGTGATCCACTCCTGTCTCCAGATAGAAGAGTTTGCGCTATCAGCAATTTGGCTGAGAGAGAAAAAGCCTCTGGAGTTTAAATGTACAAGCAGGTCTCTTGAGAGAGCGAAAGAGTCCGTGCAACCCACCCACGGGTCCCTTCCTAGCCTTATTGAAACCCCATCTCCTACTCTCCAAGCCAATCCTTTTTCGATAATCTGGACTGCTGCCACCAAAGCTTTCCATACCACCGAGGAATTCCTTGTAGATTTTGAGGGTTGTCTTATCCATTCAAGGGGCGAAGCTGGGTCAATATACTTCCTCCTAACCACTGCAGTCCATAAGTTATCAGAAACAATCAGCCTCCACGCTAGTTTAGCTGCTAAAGACTGAGCGAAAGGGAACAGATCTTTTATCCCCCACCCTCCCCATTTTTTCGGGCGAGCAATTTTCTCCCAAGCAACCCAGGGAGCAACAAAATCCTTCTTCTGTCCAGCCCATAAGAATCTGCTGCAAATTTTCTTTATTTTCAGCAGGATACATTTAGGCACCCAAATGAGGCTAGCCCAGTACACTGGGATGGCTAAGATCACCGATTTTATCAGCACAAGCCTGCCTGCCCTTGACAACCATTTAAAACTCCAGTGATTTATTCTGTCCTCAATTTTCGCCAATAGCCAATTCCAGTCTTGAACCCTGTAGGAGTCTGGTTTCAACTTAAAGCCAAGGTACTTGAACAGATCCGAAAGAGACTTTAGATCAAAAGAGAGAATCTCCTTTACTCTAATTGCTTCAAAGGGAGAGAGCCCTGCAATTGTGACAGAAGATTTCTGATCATTTATGGCCAGTCCCGTTGCTTTCAGGAAGAGGTCAAGAAGCCTTTTTAGACAGCAGCAGTCCTCCCGGCTCCCATTAGTAAAGATAAGGATGTCATCAACAAAGAGGAGATGTGTCACCCATAGGTTCATGCCAACTTCTATTCCTTTCAATTCACCCTGTCTCTTCGCCTCTTTGATCAGTAAGCTTAGTCCTTCAGCTGCTAGCAGAAAGAGGAGGGGGGAGAGAGGGCAACCCTGGCGAAGCCCCCTCTGCGGTTTAAAGAAATCGGAGGCAGCACCATTTATTAGAACTGCAATCGAAGTAGAGGTGACACACGCCATGATCCACCTTACAAAATCATGCCTGAACCCCAGGTGAGTTAAAAGAAGCCTTAGATAAATCCAGCTGATTCTATCATAAGCCTTTGAGAGATCAATTTTTATGATAGCCCCTTTTTTCCGGCTTCTTTTTAAACTGTGAAGGGTTTCTTGAGCCACTCCCACGGCCTCATGAATTTGACGCCCATCCAAGAACCCAAACTGTTCCTCAGATATGCTTTTAGAGAGGAAAGGTTTCAGCCTGGAAGCAATTATCTTAGCAATAACCTTGTATAAACAGGTGCAGAGAGAGATGGGCCGGAAGTCATTAAAAGATGAAGGTTGATCCAACTTTGGAATGAGAGTCAGAAATGTGGCATTAAAGGGCTGATAGACCAGGCCTGTGGCCCTTGATTCTTCCACCACCGCTGTCAGGTCGGCTCCCAGAAATTCAAAGAAGTGTAGGAAAAATTCCACAGTCCAGCCATCAGGGCCTGGACTTTTCTCTTTTTGCATCGATTTGAGGATTGCTTCCACCTCCTCCTTGGACACCGGAGCCATCAAAAGGTCATTTCCTTCCTCTTCAATATACCTTGGGAAACACTGGGCTACTCTTATGACTTCAGCAATTGAAACTTCTGCATTGGCCTTAAAGAGGTTTTTGAAGTAATCAACTCCAAGGGAGGCAAGCTCTTCGAAAGACTGTGCCTTTTCCCCATTTGCTTTAGGCAGTTCCCATATGGTGTTTAAATTTTTCCTCCCTTTTGCATAGTTTTGAAAAAACTTTGTGTTGCCATCCCCCGCCTGAAGCCATATGGCTCTGCTTTTTAATCGCCAGCTCTCCTCCTTATCTTGCAGTAACTTCCTTCTGGCTGCCTCCAAAGCCCGAATTCTATCACGTGATTCCACTGTGGCAAAACCCTCCCCATCCGGGGCTTCCAGGAGCTCAAGTTCAGAGTTTATGGCCCTTAGTCTTTCATCTTCGAGGGATGCCTTGTGGGAAGCCCAGATTTTTGTTTCAATTTTCAAAGCCTTCAGGTTATCCATAAAAACCTTACTTCGACTTAAAACCCCCTCCTCCCTTATTTCATCCCTCCTCCAAGTGGAATGAACCAAGGAGACAAAGGAATCGTCGGACATCCAAGAAGCATTGAATTTGAAGGGGGTCCCTGGTTTTTTGAGAGATCCTTTTGCCTCCAGTAGAATCGGGAAGTGGTCGGACAGGCCCCCATCCCCCACCCAATGTCGAAAAATGGAAAGTTTCTCTGACAGGCCTTCTCCCAAGAGAAAGCGGTCCAATTTCTTCCCAACCCAGTCAGATCCAACTCTTTTGTTGCGCCAGGTAGGCCTAACCTTGATAGGAGAGAGGTCTATCAGATGGGATGAGGCAATCTGAGAGATAAAAAAATCAGTTAAAGGATCCGGTCTGGCATTTGCTCCCCAAGATTCCAGAACCCCAAGGGAGAAGTTTAGATCGCCTCCAATGATTAAGTTATGATGGGCCAGAAAAGACTTTTGGAAGAAAGTGGACCAAAAGCGCTCCCTTTCCTGGCAGGGCCCGTAGACATTCATGAGCAGTAAGGGATAACAGAATTCCTTGGAGTAAAGCTCCACCGCCAGTGAGTGTTCAAAACCCCAGGAGGTAATTTCTTTAAAGTTTCCAGCTCTAAATCCAGTGACCAAGCCACCAGATCGACCATCGGCGTCTATGGCCCGAAAGAGCCAGCCATGCAGCAATTTTAAAAGGAGAGCGATAATTTCTTCTCCATTACCAAGAGTTTCTTGCAACATAAGGATATCCGGATTATATTGACTGACTAAACTCCTGAGAGCTAGTTTTTTGGGTTGACTAGCTAACCCTCTACAATTGAAAGAAAGCAGGATCATTTCAACGATACAGAGGGTGGCTTTGCTGCTCTAAGCACCCCAGTCAACGATTTTTGCTTCCCATCAACTATATCCATGATTGCCTTCTGCTTAGCCTTAGACAAATTAGATTTCCTACCTCTGGATTTTCTAGGCCCTATAGGCACTAGGTCCTGCTCAAGACCTCCAGGAGCAGTCTCTTTCCCATTACGTAAAGACAGAGATCTCAAATTATAGGGAGGAGCATTCAGAGGAGGGGCAGGGTCCAGGTTTGAGCAGGGATGACAAGAGGCAGACAGAGAGGCCAGGGAATCTCCAGAGGGCAAGGGAACCGTGACCACAAGACTATCAATCAATTGAGGATTCAAATTTAAACAAGAAAACTCCTTCTGGAGACACCCAGAAGAACCAGACAACATAATAGCAGAGACATTTTCCAAATATGAAGAACATAAAAAAGAGGGGAGGAAATTAGGCATACCCGTCTGTGGCTCCGCCACAAACCCAACAGTCGAGTTAGCCTGTGAGGCTGTCTGTGCATGAAGCTGCTCGAGAGGCTCCACCGCTAGCCCAGCAGTCGTAGGTGAGGTTCTTCCTTGGATGTTAATAAAGTTGCACAACATATTGTTACAATTCATGTTCCTTCATCCGAAATTAATGAGAGTTTGCAGCTCCCTTACAAGCTTCTGTGTGACAAAGAGAATGATAAAGAGCACTCAGAGCACTTGACTATAGTGGATAATGAAGGAAAACAATTTACTCCCTTGTTGTTTGAAGAGAATCAGTTTCAACACATAAGCAAAGAAGAAGTTTGGAATGAGGTTTGTTTTCCTGCTACAAATAATCTAGAAGAACTTATGTTGCATGTTTACCATGATCCTTTGGTCACTGTATTGCAACCATCAATTAAGGAAGAATTTTCTAGGTTCATCAATAGAGCTATTGAATCCAGTGGAAAAGTTAAGTTTCCATGTTTTAAATTAATTTTTCTACCTAGAGAGGTGGAATGCAAACTTCAGTTAAGTATCCATTTGCTCAACTGGTTGCATTGGAAGTTTGTTATTATTTGATATGGCAGTCATTTTATCAGATTAGAGTAGGTAGATGAGTGAAAATAAGCTCAATACTCTGAGCATATTTCCAATTTTAGTTTCGGATCACTTTTTAGTTTTTATTTCAAGTATATTCTAGACTTTAGTTTCAGCATAGTTCAGGTTTCAACATTTATATTTTCAGGGCATAGTAGTGATCTCCATTTGACAATTTGAAGTGCATAGTTCAGCTGTAATTTCAGTTTAGATTGCATTACACAGATTAAAAGTTCAGAAAAAATAAATAAAGTTTCCATTTTAAGAAAAATTTTGGTAGAGAAGGTTGCTAGCTTAAATCATCTCAATAACCAAGGCACTGGTCACCAAATTCAAAGATTAGCGGTTCTTTGTTGCCTCGCTGGGAGGACAACATCCCCAGTTTGAGCCACTGTTAGACTCCTGTAATTCACAGTATCACAAGGTGATTGAATATTTTCTATCAATCATATGAAATTGTCAATAATATCATCCTATAAATTATTTCAAGAAGAGGTAAGTCTCAAAGATCAGAAGATTTTTCAGCATGTTTGGGTCGATCATTCCGCGTGTTTCCATCGTAGAGTCCTCAAGAAGCTTTCCAACGATATATTTTCATACGCACTCCAACTCTGATCACAAGATAGGAAGGATGAAGTTTGCTCTTGTAAACAATAAAACATAGAGAATTGCCTAGTTATGAATTATTTATTTGAATTATTAAATCAATTCAAAAGTAAAATTAAAATATAAACTCTAAAAACATTAGAAGGAATACGATGGCCCACCCAAAGATTCCTTGATTATTGCTGCCCCTTATCATGTAAAAACAAATTTACCCCCGTAGGAAAATGAAAAGGGAGGCTATGCAATCATATAGCTATGAAATTAATGAAGATAACAAAAATGATATTCATGTGGAGTTAACTCCGAATTTAGAGGTACATGTAAATTTGGGGTAAAGACAAATGACATGGTTTCTGTAAACAACACATGGTTTTTCTAAATCCATAGGTATAAGAAAAATTGGAATTACATTTACAAATGGTAAAAGGATAAACATGGCATGGTTTTGCAAACTCATATGGTGTTCTTAAGATCCATGAGGAAAAGGAAAGCGACACTTTGGATGTGAGAAATATATTTTTCAAATGAATATATTGAAAAATTTAAATCATGAAATTCATTTTTATGATTTAATTAAAATATATTTTTCCTCAAATAGTTGTGACAAAATAAAGGATGATGAAAGTCAACAAATTAGATTTCAAGGAACCAAATTAGCAGTTAAAATATTTCGACAGATTCATCAGTGAACATGTCAGCACAACAACTGATCAGCGAACGGTGTCAACACCGCATCATATTTAATGATCCAGCAAAGGTGGATCAAAAGTAGAGCCAGATGTCAGAGCCACTCATCGTTGCCTTTTCGTGACCAGCTCAACCACTTTCAACTTACTTTTGGATTCATGAAGAGCTGCTAGAGTTAATTCCACAAGCAGTGTTTTGTCAAATATATTTTGTCCTGGCTTTGCATGGCCACACTTGTCTAATTTTGTCTTAGTTGAAATTAATGATTTTTTTTGAAGTAGATAAGGAAACCTATGTAGTTTTTAGTTAAATATTGCATGCATTGGCAGTATCAAGGGTTGGACCTTGTTGGACCCTGCATTGTAAGAACTACTATATTGGAGTGTTGTAATTTTTGGAGCTGGGCATCAATAATAAAGACCCTTCTACAGGATACTTGAGTTGTGTTAAATGGTGATGTGCTACTTCTCTGTGTTAAATGTTTCCATTGTTTTCCTTGTTGTGCATCTATTCATCTTATTGTAAAACAAAAGTTTTAGATTAAGATTTGCTATCGGAGCACCTTAATTCTGTTTGTATTTACCATCTGAATGTTTCTTCTGAATTTTGTTTAAATAATTCTTAATTTCCCTTTAATCATTACTGAATATCACTATTTTCTCCATATCATAATTCATACTGCCTTAAAGATCCAATTAGCACAATTAGCTTGCCCTCGGACGCTCTTGAAAGGTTGATGCTACAAACCAGCGCTTTTGACTCCATAGCCCAATAGATTAGCTTCTGCAGACCTGCTTAGCCAACAAAATCAATGAAAGCAACCAATACCACCATCATTGTAACTATAAATTATAGGGCCACAATACCATATGTTCATTTATTAATTTAAATAAACAAAACATTACTTTATTAATTTAAATAAAAAAAACATTACTTTGAGGTTTACAAGGAAATCACAAATAAAAATATTGAAATGAAAAATAGTAATAAAAACTTTCTATTAAAGATATATGAAAAATTATAAAATATTAAAAAATTTAATATCTATTTAAAAGAGTATTTAATATTTAATAATATTATTAATGGTTAAAAATGTATTTTTTTCAAGTTATTTGAAAAGTTGTGACAATTTTTTATAATTATCTATTAACATAAAATAGATAGTGATATAGTGCTCTCTTAAGACACTTTGTTGTGAAAAGGTTATTGATTCTAAATTTTATTAAAAAAAATCTAATAAATATTATTAACTATAAAAATATTAAAAATAATAAACAAAAAAATTTAATAATATTTTAAATAATTAATATAAATAATTTCAATAATATTTTTATAAAAACATTAAAAATAATAATTAAATTAATTTAATAATATTTTGAATAGTTAATATAAATTAATTTCAATAATATTTTTAAATGATTATTAAAACTAATATTAAATCTAAATCCTTTCAATAATTACTTTATTTTCTTCACATTATAAAGAAAGTAGAGATAAAATTTAACATGTTTACATAAAATTTCAAAAATATTATTTGAAAAAATGTTCATTGTTTATAAAAAAAAATCTATAATTTTAAATATTTGTTTGTAAATTAAATTATTTCATATTATTTTATCACCACAATATCATATTATTCATTCTCAAATTATTTCGAATACAAAATATGGAAAAGTATATTGAAAATAAAGACTTCTTAAAATATACAGAACATAGTTATAAAAATGAAAAAGTTTCAAAGATATAAGTTTCTACTATTCCTAGCTTTTAACCTTATCTTAATACTTACAACACCTTTATTAATGATATAACATAAAAATCAAATGAAAAAGTTTCAAAGATATAAGTTTATGCTATTCCTAGCTTTTAACCTTATCTTAATACTTACTTAACCCTATCTTAATACTTACAACAACTTTATTAATAATATAACATAAAAATCAATTGAAAAATGTTTCAAAGGTATAAGTTTATGCTATTCCTTTCTTTTAACTCTATTTTAATACTTACAACAACTTTATTAATGATATAACATAAAAATCAAATAAAAGACTATATTGATTTTTGAAGATATAATAAAAAAAAATTTAGACTATAGGTAAAAAAATGAATTTATTAAAAAGAAAAGTTACAATGAAAAATAATTCAATGCATTATAGAAAAACTTAGATTTGATATATTGATTTGGAGTGTAAACTAATTTCAAAATACATATATAACTTCAAGTCCTATACTTCGTTTATTTAAGTGTCATATATTTATTTGTATTTTCATATTAAAACTTTTATATTATTAAGATATATAAAATGTATTGATAGATGTAATGTATTAAAATCAAAATAAAGAAATAAAATGTCAATAGAATTATTAGAAACTTAGAAAAATAAACTATAATTTAGAAAATATGATGAAAAATATAACTTTTATTGCAATATTGTAAATGTTAAATTAAATATTTGAATCTCCATATTAAATAATAATAAAAAAATTGAAATTATTACTATATAATATATTTATTATAAAATATTATTATTATTTTGTATTATTCACTTTATTAAACATTGTTTTGTATTATTATTTATTTTAAGTTGTATATAACTTATAAAATGTCATTCTTCATTTAAAAAAAACTAATACTTAATAAATTATATATTTAAAAAAAAAACATATATAATTTAAGGTTTTAACAATTAAACCATTTAAATCAATGCTAACTTCATATTTATGATTCATAAAAAAAAAAATCAAATCATTTGAAATACAAATATTTTACAAACTTTATACATGCAGAAGGGAAAAATAAAAAAAATTATTTAAATTTGGATCTCTATCTAAATCTCTACAGATATGATCAAACCCAGAGTTAAAATACATTTACGACAAACATTTTTCATAATTCACCGTATTAATAAGATGGTTCTTGGTGTAAAGTCGAGAAGCCAGAGGCCCGAATCCAGAGAAACCTTTATATTTATGCTTACATTCATATTGCACTCTGCCCAACTTTTTTTCTCCATATATGCAGTGTACCCTGCTGCTTTATATTTATGCTTACATTCATATTGCACTGTGTCCAATTTTTTTCTCCATATATGCAGTGTACCCTGCTGCTTTCAACTCTATAATTCAGATCTTCAAGTTTTCAGTTAAAAACTCTCTTCACGTTTCACGTCTGCTACACAATCCAATAATAGATATAAAGTTCTGTTACATTGAAACTCTGTCAATATTTTCTTCCTTGACCTTCTACTCTTTAAAAAAAACCAATAAATCTGAATTCTGAATTTACAATACTTAAAGTCCAAGCAATTTAGCACCCGGTTACTTTTGGTCGGGATCTTCGTAATTCTTCTGTAATTTAGGCTACTTTTAACCAAATAAGAAAACATAGAGACTTTGCCTAAGTATGGCAAGTAGCCAAGTATTATTGATTTAATCAAAACTCTCAAACTACTCTCTCTAGTATTAGCTTCTCTTTCTATTATTAGCTTCTTTCCTACGTTGAGAAAGAACAATTTGACTACACATAATCTAGCAAGGAGTTTACTAGTCTCTCTATTATTAGCTTCTTTTATGAATTGAGAAAGAACAATTTTATTACAGATAATCTAGCAAGGTGTTTAGGTTGATGCAGGAGTTTTAATGAAATGCCTTAAGTTGGAGGTAGGAATCCTAATGACAAATGACAAACGGTATTCATTCCCTTGCAACTATTTTTTAACAATGTGCTTGCTATACAGTGTAAATTTTGTCTCTATCTACTTATATTTTGGAGAATTTACATCTCCAAAGATTTTTTTGTCTTTCTGGATAATAAAACAACTAATAGATATTGAGAACAAAAACAGTCATGAAATTATAGATATAACTAACTTTAAAGAATTTTCGTTATACTCACCAAATGTATAGACAATGCTGAGAAAATTTTAATCTAATACAATATTCTCCTGAAAGTTATATATATACAACCAAATTAAATTCAACTATATAAAATTATAAACTTTGTCCAAACATAAATAAAATGTTATTTTTGAATTCTAAATATCCTAAAATCTCCAATAACAAATTCTTAATTGTATCACTGCCCCTGATGAAGTAATAATATAATTATCATTATAAACTTTGTTCAAACATAAATAAAATGTTATTTTAAAATTCTAAAATATTCCAGAAATCTACAATATCAAATTCTAACTATATCACTACACTTGATGAGGACCTAATATACTTCCCAGGCAAGCTAAAACTAAAAATATACCAAGAATTAATATATTTACCACACAAACTAAAAATATACCAAGAATTAATATACTTACCACGCAAGCTAAAGCTAAAAATATACCAAGAATTTGCTTGCTAAAATATACCAAGAATTTCGGATTGAAAGTTCCAGTTAACCATTTTTTTTTTGCGTTGTCTAAAAAAGCATCGTTTTGGCGAGAATGTGGCAAAGATTTTATCAAAATGTTGTTTATAGTTAAACTTTAATATTTTGAGTACCTAAGGGTTTTTGATAGTGTTGAATCCATTTTCACTATCAAAAATGGATTCCAAACACTCCAACTACCTAATTTTTTGAATTTTTCTTGACCGAATTCGAGCAAAAAAAACTGCGTCCAAACTATTCCACTGCCTAAATAAACAACTTTTTTTTTTTCCAAAAAACAAAAAAACACGTTGTTTATACTATAAAAACAGTACATATTCGCCAAGCTACCAGGTCATCCCCATGAGACTTAATTACATAATCATCTCGTATGTGCCTCCTACCAAAAGGTAAGCACGTAGGATAACATCCAAAAAAGAGATACATTTTCCGCATAAAGCCTACCATCTTCCTGCGCTATTCTTCTAAGCAATTCAGCTTCCATGACGGTCGCATTCGCACGCCGGATGCGCGACGTCTCGTCATTCACTTCACCTGGACTACAACAAGAATTTTCATAGCTTGAATTTGAATTATTAATATTATTGTTATTATCCTCGCAGCTTTCATCAGCTGCTACAAAATCCGTTGCCGCATCTTGAAATTCCGAGCCTCCTTCCTGCTGCGCCAGTGATTCTTCATTATCACCAACAACAATGGAGTTCTTTTTCGACAACTGGCGGAAGAACTCTCCATATCGACAGGTAACTTGTCACATATGCCCTTTTTGTGTAATGCTCGACCATTACTTGTAAGTTGGCAGTGTCATGAAACCTGAGTCTGGACTCAGGTTTGATTTTTCTGAATTGTCTTTGAGGAATGTATTGATTTCTCGAGTTGCATTTGAAAGAATGTTAGAGTAATCACCGCCCCTCTATGAAATCGCAGCCCTTCTGGACGAAGCGCGAGGCCCGAAGAGGAGTTGAGGTTTCTGGTTTGATTGTTACCGTTGATGTTTCTATTCCGTGTAAGATTTCTATTGCTGACCATAGACAATGTATTCGTTTTAGTGCTCACGTATTAGAGGGGACCTCGAACATTTTAGGAATCATTACTGTAGACTTGTTTTTGCCGTCATAATCGGTGATATGAGCAAAAGCTTTAGGAAGTGGTGGTGGATTATGGTTTAAAACTACTGTGCAACTGGACTGGGGTGGGGAGGTAATAGTCATTGGATGTCTGATAGTAGCTGCCGGTGTGATTCTAACGACCATTTATAGGACACACAGGGTGGATTATTGTAGACTTTTTAATGCAAAATCGTGGAAATAGGATTCAGATTTTTGGAGGTGCAGGTGAGGACTATTCTTTCTTCCGGTCTGCTGTAGTTTGGGCTGAACATTCATGGTGATTTTTTCTCCCTGGTTTTCCAGAGATGTATCTCTACCACCTTTGCTTTTCTGGTGAGTTTTGAATTCCGGCGGGCAGGTTGGTGTATCATTGATGGTATAAGTGGGGTGGTCTGACTCAATCTGAACAGCTGTGGGGAATGTGGTATGGGGTATTGGGCTCTTCAGGTGCAGACTTCTCCATCCTTGGGTATCCAGGCTGTATATAACAGGGGTGGCGGCTGCTCTTTATGGAAAGAGTAATTACTCCTGCCCTATTTGCTGATCTTACTATTTCTAGAGATTGGGTGGGTACAAACGACATTCGAAAAATATCTCTTATTTGCATTTGCCTTGGCCGGGGGATGACAGCGGTTTTTCTATGCTCCAT